>JAIFGZ020000200.1:0-82794 GCA_019925245.2 Oryza australiensis
AGGAATGAATGGCTTCTCCGACAAGACAAGATAAAGACTACTCCACCACGTGGAGTAGAAGAAAAAAAAAAAGCTAGGACTCTTTGTGGTGTTCCCTTGTTCTATAAAAAGAGACCCAAGTCCTTCATAAAACGGGTTTGATTCATTTGTGGAAAATAGGTTCGACTTCTTCATATAGGACAGGAAGGGAGTTTACGCTCGAGGCTGACCTCTCCAACTAGCTGCGAAGTCCTCATCCACCAGCGAGTCTAAGGGAGAACATTCTCATTGTTCTTAGCAACTCGCCCATATACTACATACAAACGGGGTAGGGTATTACACCACGCCATTGGTGGCGGAACACCTGTATAAACCCCCCGCCTCATCGCATTGTTTCATCTTTTATATGAGTTTGAACAGGATACACCGCTCCCCGTGCCGAACCAAGGGGTCCCAGGGATCCTCAGCAGTGTCGATCATTTTCATCGACATTTTGATCGAGACAAATTTTGCTCAAATTTGTCTAAAATCAAAATTAGTTTCGGAATTAAATAGTGTAATCACAAAGCTATGAAGATAACGCTTGTAGAGAAGTATGTAAGTGAGATTCATATTAATGTATTGTTTGTATTTTTTATGAAGTAAATAAATATTAAAATTTGTTTATTTTGTTTTAAATTTTCGAGAATGAATCTGGAACTCTCCATATCAATCGTTGTCATTCACTTTGGGAGATTTCAGCCCGAATTACATGTTGGGGTCATTCCCAAGCGGGTGATAACGATGTCATTGGATTGGCTCCAACTCCACCATTTGTGGAGGAAGTCTCGGATTCGAGGACGACGGTAGCGGCTTGAAGGATATTACGGCACTATGAGTGGTAGTGCTTCGACAAATCAGGCTAAAAAGATTGAGAACTTAGGTGTTTGGCAGCACTTGATGAATTAATTCGTGACCCAACCCCGATGAAAGGCAAAGGGTAACTGGTAGTTAGATGTAGAATATGTAGAAATACTTTATCTGTAAAATCTTCGGTGGACGAGAACACTTGAAGCGCCATGCGGAGACTTGTGCTGAAAAAGCAAGGAATACAACCCAGCAGCAACAACTTATGCTAAATCCCAACTGTGCAGGGCACGTAGTTGGGAGTACGATCTCATGGTAGCTTGAAAATCTCTTGTAGGTTAATCGCTTGAGACAAAGATTTACCCTTGAACTTTGGTGAATCTTACGCTTTTGAAGAGTACATTCAGCAATTGCATAATCCTAGGTTTAAAGCTGTTAGTAGACAAACAACAACCGGGTTTTGCCATGCATCCGGTAAAAACACGTAAGTTTGCTACCGATGCGGAGCATCGGTAGAATGCAATTTATTTAATGTTAAAAGTTGTTTTACCTTATAGTGATTTACTAAGCTGATTTTGTTTAGTCACGCCAATGGCCCAAGAAACACGGTGACGATGGGTCAATCTTGTTGAGCAAACATGGAAAATTGTTTAAAAAAAGTTTTACCAATTTGTTTTACCAATTTTTGAAACTTTTTATGAATGTACTCTTACTTTGTCGCAAATTTATTATCCGAGTTGCAAATTTAGTTTGCATAATATTTGAAATTGCCACTTCATTAAAAATGTGAAAGCTGATGATATTCTTATGCAAGTTGTTTTTAACATAAAAAACGAAAATATTTAAAATATTAAAAATACCTATGTTGTATGATTTTGCTTTCATACTAGATCCTAGTAGAAAAATTAAGGATTCTCCACTATTATATCACTCATTGGAATCTTGTGTAGGGTAGATTATAGTCCCAGGATAAATCTAAATTATATAAAGTTTTTGGAAAGTATTAACTAAAGTTTCAAGGAGTTCGCGAGGAATAGACCCTCGCAACCTGCAACCGAGGTAAAAAATACGGTGGGGGCGAGTTTGGGATGGCTCATCTTTAAGCCATGGTGGTGGCAATTCGTCGGCGGCAAGTGGGACGCCTCTTCGCATGGTCTTTGCCAAAGAGTTGTCCAGCTATTTATTTAGACAACGACTATCCACCATGAAGCACAAGACTGGCAGCGTCCTCGGGTGATGGAATGATCACAAAATGGCATATCCCATGCTTCAAAACTAGCACGGGATGTGTTGATGGTGTCCTCCGAATTGGTCTTGAGTTTGTGCTGGAAGAATCATCGAAGATAGGAGTACGAGTACTGGCGCTGACCACGTCGAAATGCTACTAAGCTTAAGACTAAGAGCTAGCTAAACAACATGTCAATACACTATTGACAACAAAAATTGGCCACCGGTTCGAGAACTCTACTGTAGATCCAGACCAACCCTAATAGCTGTACTCTTTTTATTTATCATGGTTTTCTCAAATTTTATTATGAGTTTTTACATGAAAGTTTTTAACGAGGAACCCAACATCATATCATTGTATCATATAACGATATAAACATCAATAAAGGTCATTACTATTTTTAATATATATTTTTAATATTTTACTAAGTGTGAATGTTTTCTTTCAATATTTTCAAGATGAGGAATAGAGCTTTTTTTTAAGATGGGAAATAGAACATTTTTTTCAAGATGAGGAATATATTTTTTATATTTTAAAACGAGGAATAGATCAATTTTTAACTTGTATTTTCAATTTTTATTTTTTCGAAGAATAAATATCAAGGAACCTTGCTATCTCGGCAGGCTTGATGTGAACTAGGGTGTCGATCTTTCGGTGAGTTGATGATAACTCACGATTTGGAAACGTTGGACGTCCAGGCTACAATCGCCACGAGACGTTGTGGCTGCGCCTTAGCGATCGATACACACCTCTCCGTGGGTTGTTGATCTTGCTTAGGTGCAGATCAACCTTATTCCCCCAAGCAAATCGAAGAAACAAGCAAGAACAAGATAAAACAATCTGAATTGCAAATAGGGAATTGAATACAAATGATAAGATGGGGTTCCGAATCAAATAGAACGGATGGTAAACTTACATAAACAAAACCCGAAGAGTTGTTCTATGTGCGGCTAGGGGTATATATAGGTGGGAGGACGACTTACAAAGGGTTCCCTGGGAGTCGTGCTCCACACAGACCAGACGCACCCACTTGGGCCCCACTTGGGCCGGTCCCGGATGAAGTTAACAAGCCCATAGGCCCGGCTATAGGTGATGCAACACTTTGTTTCTGTGATTGCGGCTGATTGGGGGTGGAATTTTTGAGATGAAGGCTGAATCTAATTGGAAAAGAGGACTCCAAGAGCGTTCCTTGATAGTGTATCGAAACGGTATAATGTGATTTATAGAAGCTATCTCGTAGTCCGACCTTGTTTGCTGCCTCGCGCCTACGCAAACCATCTTCCTTGATAGTTTATCCGGGCGGCATAATGTGATTACGCCGATATGGTTTAGTTGATTTAGTGATGTTCTTTATGGCGATTTCATAGATTGGATCTATGAATTTCGTGTGGTGTTCGCCCCCTTATAGGTCGTCTCGGTACCGTATCTCTGCGATAGGTAGAAAACGTTTCTACGCTAACTTGTTTTTGCGAGAGAATGCTTTGAGATGGTATGGCCCTATTGTATGTATGAGATGCATGTGATGCATGTAATATTCTTTCATATGTGCAATCCCTATAATATTTTTTCATACGTGCAATGCTTGTAATATTCTTTCATGACCTGCGAGTCGATGTAATCTTCAATTAGAGCTTCTATAGTAGTAGCTTAGTTTGAAGAAATCAAGCATCATGCACATTGGAAGATGGTGCGAAGATGGAGATCCTCGGCACCAGACATGGAGATGGAGATCACCATGTGAAGGGGGCCATACTATTTCATTATATGCTATTCTACCTACTTTCATATATGTGATATGTTTGTTTGATAGGATAGCATCCTCGCAAAATTAAGTAGTAATGATGCCCTTCCAAATGTTGCACCCGTCACCGTTATGCTCGTCAATGGTGGGTCGCCAAAGCGAGTGCCATTCTCTATCATAACACGAGGGGGTATATGTCGGACATATACGGCAAGAGCATTTGGTTTACTTAACAAGGCTATCAAAATAGTTTTGGGCCTTGGGGCATAGGTTGGGGCCGGGGCATGGAGATGCCACACCAACAACAAGAGTCACATACGAGATGTGATTAGAAAGGAGTTGCTTATCGATGTTATTAATTTTCTAGCAGTGATGCCAAAGCTCACTAGAAAATTAATTAACATGTGGATCTTGACCCAATACGTAACCTAGAGGGAAGGTGGAAAATACGTAATGGGAGTCCAATATTAAATTGTTTAACAATAGACATAGCATAAACATTGTGCTAAAATTTGCTTTTTGTTGTAGAATAAATGGCGGCTAATACTACACCCAGTACCTTTAATTTGCGATCTATTCTCGAAAAGGAAAAATTAAATGGAACAAACTTTATGGATTGGTATCGCAACTTGAGAATTGTTCTCAAGCAAGAGCGTAAAGAGTACGTTCTTGAAGTACCCTATCCCGAGGATTTGCCAAATAATGCCACTGCAACCGCACGGAGGGCTTATGAGAAGCACATTAATGATGCCCAAGATATAAGCTGTCTCATGCTTGCTACAATGTCCCCGAGCTTGAAGCAATATGAGAGCAGCGATGCTCACACTATTATTCGGGGACTGCGTGGCATGTTTGAGAACCAAGCTCGGGCCGAGAGGTTCAACACCTCAAAGTCCTTATTTGCGTGCGGAGCTTGTTGAGGGAATCCCGTCGAGTCCGCATGTGATAAAAATGATTGGCTACATTGAGAGTCCGGAAAACTAGGTTTCCCCTTAGCCAAGAGTTGGCTGCGATGTGATTCTCCGTCGCTCCCTCCGAGCTTCGAGCCATTCATATTGAATTATCACATGAACAATATGGATAGAACCTTGGCTGAATTGCATGGGATGCTAAAGGCAGTGAGGAGAGTATCCGAGAAGAATGGTCATCATGTGATGATGATGCAGATAGCTAAACGCAAACCACACGTCAAGAAACTTTGCACCAAGAGGAAGTTAACTCCCGATGAGATCGCGAGTGCCTCCAATGCAAAGAAGGGCAAGAAGGGTCGGCGGCATCGATGTCGTTTGCTTCTATTGCAAGGAGACAGGCCACTGGAAGAGGAACGCAAGAAGTACATGGAGGGTCTCAAAAAGAAGCAAAGTACGACTTCGCCGGTATTAATGTTATAGACATTAATCTTGCTACTTCACCTCCGACTCTTGGGTATTTGATACCGGATCGGTAGCTCATATTTGCAAATCGTTGCGGGAATGAGAAGAAGTAGAGGATTGAGAAGGGCGCGAGGTGAACCCGTGCGTCGGCAATGGAGCAAGCGTTGCTACGGTTGCTTTCGGCACAGTACCACTTCATCTACCTTCGGGATTAGTTTTGGAATTGAATAATTGTTATTGTGTTCCAACACTATGTCAAAACGTTATTTTCGCTTCATGTTTGCAAGCGGAAGGATATGATTTTAGATTAATGGACAATGGTTGTTCAATATATCTTAGAGATATGTTCTATTTTCATGCTTCATTGGTGAATGGATTATACGTTTTGAATCTTGAAGCGTCTCCCATCTATAACATTAATACGAAAGGCAACTCTCTAATGATATAAACCCCACGTTTATCCGGCATTGTCGCTTAGGCCATATAAATAAGAAACGCATGGAGAAGCTCCATAAGGATGGATTGCTTCACTCTTTTGATTTTGAATCATTTGAGACATGTGAGTCTTGTTTACTTGGTAAGATGACGAAGGCACCTTTCACGAGACATAGTGAGAGAGCAAGTGACTTATTGGCACTCGTACATGCGATGTATGTGGACCAATGAGCTCAACGGCCGAGGTGGTTATCGGTACTTCATTACCTTTACCGATGACTTTAGTAGATATGGTTATATCTACTTAATGAGGCATAAGTCCGAATCCTTTGAAAAGTTCAAAGAATTCTAGAATGAAGTACAGAATCATTTAGGGAAAACAATCAAGTTTCTACGATCAGATCGTGGAGGAGAATACTTGAGCCAAGAGTTTGGTAATCATCGAAAGATTGTGGAATTGTTCCACAGTTGACTCGCCAGAATTCCACAATGGAATGGGGTGTCCGAACGGAGAAATCGCACCTTGTTGGACATGATGCGGTCGATGATGAGCCAAAGTGATCTTCGTTATCCTTCGGGGATATGCTCTTGAAACATTGCGCTCACACTAAATAGAATTCCATCTAAGTCGGTTGAAAAGACACCATATGAGATATGGACAAGGCAACCCCCTAGTTTGTCTTTTCTCAAAATTTGGGGATGCGAAGCTTATGTAAAATAACAGTCCGACAAGCTCACACGCAAATCGACAAGTGCTTTTTTGTGGGATATCCTAAGGAAACTAAGGGATATTACTTTTATAATCGGGAACAAGGCAATGTGTTTGTCGCCCGACACGGTGTCTTCTTGGAGAAAGAGTTTCTTTCAAGAAGGGTTAGTGGGAGCAGGGTGCATCTTGAAGAAGTTCAAGAAACACCAGAAAACGTTTCAGCGACCACAGAACCACAACAGGAGGAGCAAAGTGTTGCGCCACCAGTTGTAGATACACCAGCCCCACGGAGGTCTGAAAGATCACGTCGTGCACCTGACAGGTACACAGGTGCGGAACAACGTGATATATTGTTGTTGGACAACGATGAACCTAAGACCTATGAGGATGGTGCCAAAACCATTGAGTGTAAATGGGTTTTTAAGAAAAAGGCCGATATGGATGGAAATGTTCACATCTATAAGGCGCGATTGGTGGCGAAAGGTTTTAAACAGATTCAAGGAGTTGATTATGATGAAACCTTCTCGCCCGTCGCAATGCTTAAATCTATTCGGATTATCCTAGCGATTGCTGCATATTTCGATTATGAGATATGGCAGATGGATGTCAAAACGGCTTTCCTAAATGGAAACCTAAGCGAGGATGTATACATGATACAACCTCGGGGTTTGTCGATCTAGAATCGCTGGAAAGATATGCAAGCTACAGAAATCCATTTATGGATTGAAGCAAGCATCTCGAAGTTGGAATATTCGTTTTGATGAAGTAATCAAAGGGTTTGGTTTCATCAAAAATGAAGAAGAGGCCTGTGTTTACAAAAAGGTCGGTGGGAGCGCAATTGTATTTCTTATCTTATATGTGGATGACATATTATTGATTGAAAATGATATCCCTATGCTAGAATCCGTCAAGTCTTCATTGAAAAATAGTTTTTCCATGAAAGACTTAGGGAGGCAGACATACATATTAGGCATTCGGATCTATAGAGATAGATCCAAGAGGCTAATTGGATTAAGCAAAAGTACATACATTGACAAGGTGTTGAAAAGGTTCAACATGCATGATTTCAAGAAAGGTTTCTTGCCCATGTCACATGGCATTAATCTTAGCAAGAATCGGTGTCCTCGGACACATGATGAGCGGAATAAGATGGGTATGGTTCCATATGCTTCGGCAATTGGATCCATCATGTATGCCATGCTTTGTACACGCCCCGATGTCTCGTACGCTTTGAGTGCTACGAGTAGATACGATCGAGATCCAGGTGAAGGTCACTGGATGTCGTAAAGAATATCCTTAAGTACTTGAGAAGAACTAAGGATATGTTCTTAGTCTATGGAGGTGAAGAAGAGCTCGTTGTAAGTGGTTACACCGATGCTAGCTTCCAAACAGACAAGGATGATTATAGATCGTAATCAGGTTCGTGTTCTTGCACGAACGGAGCGCGATCACTGGAAGAGTTCCAAGCAGGATACCGTTGCTGATTCTACAACGGAGGTCGAGTACATTGTTGCTTCGGAAGCTACAAAGGAGGCTGTTTGGATCAAGAAATTCGTTTCTAAGCTTGGTGTGATGACTAGTGCGCTGGTCCAATGTCTCTCTATTGTGACAATAGTGGAGCCATTGCGCAAGCCAAGGAGCCGAGGTCACATCGAAGTCCATACACATACTTCGGCGATATCATCTCATCCGCGAGATAGTGGACAGAGGTGATGTCAAGATAGCCGATCTCAACATAGCCGATCCGCTGAAAAAACCTCTCCTCCCGAAGCATGAGGCGCACACAAGAGCAATGGGTATTAGATACTTACATGATTGACTCTAGTGCAAGTGGGAGATTGTTAGTGATATGCCCTAGAGGCAACATGGAGATGTTGGATGATGTTAATGTTTATGTATAAATGAATAAAGTGTTATTCAGTTCCATGAAATAGACATCTTGTATTGAACAATAAGTACGTGACTTATTTATGAGACTCTTTATGTATGAATCTATTTCTAAACGATCCCGATCATATGTCATATTGTTGAAACAAATATGATTCTAAGATCGGTATGTTTATTGATTGATGATAATGTCTCATAGATCATGGGTATGGAGATACCAAATCAATAAACATGGACACATGTGTTGGAGAACACATTGTTGGATAGACCCACCATGAGACACTACGGAATTAATGTGCCATTAGTTGGTCTCAAGTAGTGTTGGTACAAAGTCCATAGACCTCGGATCACCATGGATTCCAACATGTGTAGTAGGCTACTTTGGGACTACCAAACGCTATTCCATAATCGGGTAGTTATAAAGGTAGTTTTCGGGTTTGCTATGAAACATGGAGTGGGATGGGAGTGATCAAGATGGAATTTGCCCCTCCTTTGGAGAGATATCTCTGGCCCCTCGAGGTAATGGATTATGGAAATGCATGGCCATGCTAAGTTGATTGAGGAGTCAATCAACAGACGGATAATCCAATACGGTTCGAGTGAATGGTTAAGCTATTGAAGGGATGGCACACATCTTGCCTATAGCTTAACCGGTATCATGAGGCAAAGGGATTTGTGTACACATTACAGGTTCGTGAGCCGATATTATTCTTGTATACTATGGTGTCAATATGTGCTTTGCTAGGCGCCGTGTTGATGGGTGGTGAGTTGGACTCGAGCCGACGATCGGCTAAGTTAGACTATAGCCGAAACCAAGTATACCCGAACCTACGGGGTCGCACGCTTAAGGGGATAGAATAGATATTCGAGTTGGACTCGGATACGGCTCGATCGGATAGGGATCCGATCGGATAAAGTCCTATGGGCTTACGACGTGTGGACGGCCAACTCTATGAGATACGGATGAGATCCGATTCAAAAATAGAGTCCGATCGGCCAACTCTATATAAAGGGGCGAGGGGTGGAGAGTTTCGGTATCGCGTTGAACCGAATCCGCAACAAAAGTCGCAGAGATCAATCTCCACGGAAACCCTCCCCACTTTCGAGCCAAACCCTAGCCTTGCATCGCGTGCTAGCACACGGGTGTACGGCGTTTTGTCCCCGGACGTGTGGATACCGGTAGAGGTGCTACGTTGCGATTGTTGGCGCTGCACGTTGCGCGCTGTTGATCGGCCGGATCGGCTACGGTCGGGCGCATCGGAGCAAGGCGCAAGAACGTGACCGGACGACTCAGGGAATCGGCTTGTCGGCTTGCGGAATCGGCTACATTCCGGATCGGATAGCCACGATTGGCTATTTCATTGCATACTCCAATCGGTAACGATCTATCGGCCCTTACTTGCAAGTGTTCTGGTTTGCGCGGTAGAAAATTTTTGTTTTCGGCTAGCGTAGCTTCCGCGTAACAGGTTTGTCGCACCCGAGTTTTGCTCTCTAAATCATTTAAAAAATTCCCGAGAATAATTGGAATTGTTGGAATTATTTTGGAGCAAACAATTAATTTTAAAATACAATTAATAAGTGGAAATGACATGGTTAGATTTTCCTTAAATTCTACGTGTCAAAATACATTAATTGGAATTTTAATGGAATTTTAAAAGCAATAGAAATATTTTTAATTAATTTAATGAATTTATCGGAATTAAATTAAGTCCCAAAATCCATTTTCCTATTCCTCCATATGGTTTCCTGCCCATCTCCCCCTTGGGCCGCGGCCCATTTCCCTTCGGCCCAGCAAACGCCCTTTTTCACCATCGTCGGCCGCCGTCGTCGTCTCCGTCGCTGGTGAGGCCTCCCTCTCCCTTCCTTCTTCAATCCCGTGCGCAAACCGTGCCCGCCACCACTCACGGTGTCGTCGCCATGCCATCTCGTACCGTCGCCCCGTCGCCGTTTTCCCATGTCGCCAGTGAGCCGGTCGGCCGTCGTGCGGCCATGGCCGGCGAACCAGCTCGCCGCCGCCGCGCGTGTACCTAACCTAGCACCTCTTGACCCATAATTGCGCGGGTAGATCGGGGCCATCGTCCGCTCGCGCACCGCCGTCCGATCGCCGCCGTCGCGCCGTCGGATGGTTGCTACATGTCTGCCGCCGCTCGAACCTAGCCCGATCTCGGCCGTCCGTCGCACACCACCCACCGTTGCGATGCCGCCGCGTGTCCCGCCGTCGCTATGTCCGTGGACTCGGTCCATGGTAGACCGAGCCCCGTCCGCACTTGCGTCAGCCCTAGGCGCTGACGTTAGCCCTAGCCGACGTCAGCCGCTGACATCAGCGATGACGTTAGCCCTAAGCCGCGCCTGCCACTTGCGTCAGCATGACATCATTATGAAATCAGCCCTACCCGCCGCCCGCGCGCATGCTTGCATCAGCAAGGGACTTAATTGCATAATAAATTAATTAGTGTTTTCTGTTTAGTTTAAAAATCGCAATTAAACTTCTAAAATTCATATCTTTTTAATCCAAGCTCCGTCTTAGTCCATTCAAATTTATTGCGTAATGGAGTATGACGGTGTTCCTGCAGCTACAATGGACGAAAGGGGATGATGTCAAAAGCGGAAATGCTCGGCATTATGTGGAGATTAAGGAACGCGAAAGAGAGAGGGATGACCGTGGCTCCTTGGCAACGGTTGTGGTCGTCTTCTTCGGATCCGACGGCGGTGAAGCAACGGAGATGGGAATCTGGGGCTCTCTTTCTCGAGTTGGTCGGCTTGGTGATGGAGTGTGGCATGGGACGATCGAGGCGGGAAGGTTTTGTGCGCCGGGGATGAAGTGTGCGCCATTGATACCTCGCGGCCACGCGTCGGCGACGTTCTGTCCACGGTTGGCTCGCGCCCTGGGCGGCCTGGTCGGTTGAGTGAAATGGACAGAGGCTGAGCTAGTTACAGTTGCTGCCAAGTGGGTCCAGACGTGGTGCTCTAGGTCAGAGTGAGGGGTATGGGTAAATTTCTTTGTGCAGTCAAATTTTGAAGGCAATTTCGAATTATTTCTTCCTCTCTCACTTTCTAACCCTATAACTTATTGTGTGAGTTAGGTAAATTAATGAAAAATTTTCTGTGGTTAGGGAGGCAAACATTGAATCCATTTTCTTGGTGTCACTCAAAAATCACTTGTGGTTTGCTCACAGAAATTAAGCAATTTTTGGGTATTTTGAATCTTGTTTGAAGTTTTAGAAGGTTCAAACAGACAAGAAAAATTCTATAAAAATTATATGTAATTATGGTATTTAACCTAGTATTTGAATAAATTATCTCCTATATTGCTTTATGTGCATTTTAACTTACTTTTAGGTGAGACATGGTTTTGGCCGATTAGGAGTATTACGTTGCCCATTGTATTACTTTTTTTTTATTTGTTTGGGGCATCAAACCTAACCATTTAGTTGTTCAAAGATTTTATTTGGGATGATCACAACTTTTAGTTCTTACATGAAATTTTCCTTGATTTTATCTTGTTTGCATAAATTTACAAAATTTGGAAAATCTTTCCTTGCTTAGGTGTTCCCTCTATGTACATGCATCTAATTTGGTTATTGGATTCCTAACAAATTATTCTTAGGTTGAGGAGATAAACTTATAATGAGATGAGGTTTTCAAAGATCCAGATGCACAAAGGACTCTTTTAGCAAAAGATGTTCTATGCATATGCATGCTCACATATATAAATGGATCCATGTTTAAGTTTGAAAAAGTTTTATTTTACTCTCAAAGTTTTAATCATGCATTAGGTTTAAAATACTCCACCTATGTTAGAAATGAAAATTTTTGGGTCAGGAAATTTGAGTTCTTTACTCCTAGTTTTGACTTGACAGGATTTTACTAAACTCTAGGATCTGGGTATGTGACAGCTCTATCCCCCTTAAAGGAAACCTCGTCCCCAAGATTTGGGTTGGGATATGGTTGGATGTCTTGCCAGGCTATAGGGTTTTGTCAAGTCCAGGCTTTCACATCTCTGGGATGAGGGGTAAAACTTTTGCTTAGGTTGGGCAGAGTCTCGTTATTTGATTCGAATTGGGGATTCATATATTATCTGTCACAATCCTTTGCTTCTGATAACATCATTACCCCCCTTTTTGTTTCCTGTAAAACCTACCTAAATACCCTAGACTTTGTAGTCCCAATAGCCTAATATCCATGCGAGAGAATCTTTGGGCGCGAGTCACTTCGTTGCTCAAAAAGGGGAAAAGGTGAGGGAGATGGCTTGTCCTTCACACTTGCTCTGTCTAGCGAGCTCCAGAAAGGTGGTGTCAACGTAGCTTTAGAGGAAAAGAATGGAGGGTGAGTCCAACAATGGAGGTGAAGCAAAATGAGGGGATGCCAACAAAAGCAGTCTTCATCCACGATGCGGGCTTGCAGTTGTAGATCCTCAGATGGAAAAGGAGGTTCCTTCATCGCTTCAGCGGATGGATGGGTCCATCACTAGAGATGCAGCTCAGGTAATGATGAGGTCGAAGCGCTTTGGCTTGGAAAAGGGTTTTCTGGTGGGAATAATTGATGCTTGGCGATGGGTATGGGCAAAGGTACGGTATGTCGGAGTGGCATTTCATACTTTACTGGCTTGGGTTCTATATCCTCTGATTTTTGTTTGGAGGTTGTGGCGGGATGCAATAGAGGACGGTTATCAGGATTATCTTTGTGAGGCAGTTTGTCTTCTCATCGTTCTGGCGCCTCTCATCTTCCTTTCTTTCCTAGGGTTGTTGTTATATTAGGCAGTCTGATGGCTGGTCCCTGGAATCTATACTTGTGTATGTAAATCTGGTGGGTATCGGCCAGATTCTCTCGTTTCCTTTTGTACTATGAGCACAGCGAGTTTTTGGTGGTGATGGGTGCTCAGGTGGTTTGGATTGTTCTTTTGTCGGATGGGTGGTTGGTCGTCATTGACGGCTGGTTGTACACCTAACCAGTTTATTCCTGTAAAGCCTGGAGATATAATGATGATGGAGAAAATTTTTAGATTTGTTTGGTGGATGTTGATGCTGGGCTTGGATGTTCTACGTTTTGGTATGGCTTATGTAAAAGATGATTCCCATGTGTGTTGTAGAGGGTACTACTGCAGTGGAACACTGTTTTTTTTCATTTTTCTAGTTTCTATCTATTTCTCGTTATCCGAAACCTTTCAAACATAAAAGATTTAGTATGCTTAACCTTAAACTCTTCCTAAGTTGTATAATAGACTTGCTTAATTAGAGTTGGAAAAATCTTTACTGAGGAGGTAAGGGGAGAGTTCTTGTAAAGCATGGTAGTTGTCCGGTGTTCCAGTGGTTGTTGGGAAAGTTGATTCAAAGTGGTTTGGTTGTACACTAGTATCATGCCATGCAGTGGTGGCAATTCTGGAGTCGAGATATAGCTTGATGCTGCTTTCGTCTATCAGCTTAAATCCATTCAGACAACAAGTGATTTAATTACTAAGTTAAAGTCAACCAGGTGCAGGATTATTATTACATACAACCCCTTGGTCTTTCTACATGGAACATTACATGATACATATATTACATTTATTACACAGCTCGGTTTCCACCTAAGTCGAGCCACTCATACATTCTGAGGCTTATATACTTGATTACCCATTGACTTCTCCCGGTTACTACTTTCTTAGTCTTCCATTTCCAACCTGAACACACGTCCATACCATTGAACATATTCTGGAGGCCTGTATAACCCGGTGGTTCCCAGTGGAGGATAGGCATGTCTGATATTGACGCAGGGTGGCGGAGTTTGCTCGATGTAGTTTCTGGCTAGCGACGGTAAATCTTCGACAGGGCCATACATGAACTCTGGTGTATAGTGTCCCCAATGAAACCTAGGCAGGATACTTCTTTCTAGGGTGGCTACTCGTGTGCGGGTGTTTATCAGCTCAGCAAAAGTTGCACGGTAGAGCATGTCGAGAGAGTGGACAAAACCTGCTAGTTGGAGATATGGAGTGTGCAGACCTATCTCTAGCTCAGACAACCCTGGGTAGGTAGTGTCTTCGGCTCCCTCAGCTAAAGATGAAATATAATAGTAGAATTCCTCCCATTCGGGTAGTTCACTACGTGGGTGAGTGATGGCAATATAAGCGCAGTTTTGCATGGCAGAGTTACTATCCCATCCATATCCGGCATACTAGCGATCTCTCTCACATGGGGTTCTACCCTTAATGCTTACACGGGCCATAACAGCTGTTTTGAGAAGTCCCAATGGTCTTGTTGAGGATATGGTATTCTGGCGGATAGGTACATCAAGCACGTTGCAGCATAATCCAGAGCATATGTTGGGTAGAGTTCCGGGTGTAACCATGGCTGTAGTAGAACGGAGTATACATGGTAGGCATCTACAAGAAATAAGAAAGGACATAGATTATTGGAAAACTCTATACAGTATACCATCCATAGTTTATCGAAGTTTTGCCAGCCCTATATATTCCTTATTCTCCATAAATCTTAAGACGTAGACTATAGGTCTTGGTCCCATTTGGAAACATGTGGTGAGTTTTAACGTACTGTTAGGTTCTTTAATAAGGTCGTACTATCCCCCTTAAAATTTTAAGGCCTTTAGTTAGGAAAACTTACGAAAAGGAGGTTAGACTTGCTTAACGGCGGCTCTAGTTAGGGTTATATGTTGTCATAGTAGGAACTTGGGCTTAGTGGTCGACCTGGGAGGGTCGCAAGATCATTTAGCATTCATCCTAGGCTCTCTACAAAGTCTCCTTTGGCTGCAAAACTTTTGTGATGGTTGTGTTGCCCTAAAGGGAAATGGTTTGGGCAAGTGCCTATGTGCTGGAAAATGTGAGTTTTCTGTCTCTATCAGTCTCCTTGGGTTATATCCTAAAGGTATAAAACTTGAGAAAAAATCATGGCAGTAGGTAAACAAGTCTGTGATCTACCTTGAGAAAATCAGAATTTTACCACTTATGGTTTTGTCTGCACGAATTCAACAACCTACGGTCTTCTGATCCTCAGGTTTTTGTTCTTCTGGACTATACGGAATTTTAGTGCATGTTGCAGGGACTCAAAAATTCCAAGCAAATTCATGGGGCTTCCTGGGCATGTCTAGGGGCTACTGGTAAAAGATGCATATTTTAGCCTATACAAGAAGATGAATGCTGCTGTCTACAGGTTTCAGAATAGGGTTAGGCTAACTAATCAAGGTACTTAACTATGTTGAAAATGTTCAAAAAATTTGCCAAAATTCATGAGGTCTGCTGGGTTAGTCTACATTGTTCCAGAAAAATTTCTCAAGCTTAACACGTAAGGTTTGGCCTGGACAAAAACATTAAGCAGGCTGGTTCAGGATTTTCCGAAAAGGGAACATTCGTCACAATTGAAATCTTTATTTAAGATGTAGTTTGCTTAAATTTATCGTATTTTATACTCACTTTGTTAGGATGTTCCAGATGCTATGTGAATTTTGGGGAGGTCCATCTAAGCAAACAAATTAAGGCTTTAACATGACTAATTCTAGTCTACATCGAACTACTTGCTCTAGGTCTAATTGGTGAAATTTTGAAAAGTTAAGAATGAGGAGCTCAAAGCCAACCCAAATCATTTTTGGTGCAGAGGTAACATGAAAATATGAAAACCCTATGGTGTCTATCAAATTTTAAATTTGGTTCATCCATTTTCAAAACCCATTTACTAGAGGCTAGTTCTAACCCGATATTTTGTAAATCTGAGCTAGTACATAGGGATAGTTTGCAAAGGAATTTCAAAACTTTCCAAAAGCTCTTTGGTATTGATTTGTTGTGATTATTAAGTGTTTTCAAACTCATTTCCACAAAAACACAAACTTTCAGAAGATTTCGGTCCTATAGAGCAAGATAAGAGTTTTAAAATTGAAATAGAGGCATAGAGAAGATTAATCTCTAGAGAGGGATGAGATATAAGATTGAATATGGTTTTCACAAATAATTTATAGCTGAAAGTGAAACCCTCAGAATAATTTTTGTGAATCCATACTAAACGACCAACTTAAGGGGCTCATATAGTCGGTATTTGCTCTGGTACCATGTCTTGTCGAAGACGCTCGGACCTTCCATTATAATTGCTAGATGAGGTGAATCAACTCAAATCATCTAACAGACATAACGGAACATACGATGTCCCGAGAGAGGGATATGTGAGACATTGTTGGGCCTTTAGCCTGCCAGTCAACTTCAGCCTGAAATGTGCCCATCAAACCACTCGAAGGCGGCGACCAGATGTGTTACACATTCAGGAGACTTGATGTAAATGACTAAAGATCTACAATATCTTAAATATTCCTAACTCATATTTATGTGAATCTAGCTCCCAGAATGTGCGCTAGACTCCCACTTTCATCTCAAGCATGTATACATAGCGAATACGCTTAAGCTGAAAGTAACTTTAAAGTATTACATCACAAAAATAATACATAGGCCGATCGGCCAAATAAATATATCAGAGAACAGCGGAAGCTTGTTTACCCACCCACAAGCACACCGACTAGGGGTTTACCCCATTGGGTTTAGGTCCTAGAAGAGCAATCGATCACCCGCATTTCTCAAAAGCTAAATCTAAGTCCTGTAATAAAATGGATATTCTAATAGCAAGTGTCAGTACATTATTTGAAACAATGTACTGGCAAGACCTCTATCAAACCTAAGTACATGAAAGCTCTAAGTCAAAGAAAGGCTAATTGTGGTTTCAATTTCTGGCATAAAGCAAATTTTAGTTCGCAATCAATTTACAATGTAGTTTTAAACAAGGCATTTTCAGCAAAACACAAATCTTTGCTAACTATGGCATGGTTTCATCATACATTTTATATACACATATAGGTAAACTTCAATCTCTTTCTCACGTCAGGGAGTAAGGCAAATACATTGCTCAAAACAACATCATGTTTAGCACAAAACCATTGGTTTCAAGAACATTGAGGTAAACTCAAAATTCAAAATTTATACCCATAGCATTTCATCATGTCTCTCATGACCGTTAGCATGGCTAATCGATTAGTTTTTATAACTCTGCAGAGTTTGTACAGCTTAGTCGCCTAAACTACCCATCGGGGTAAATAGGAAGTTCCTCTGGGTTATCTGAACCCATACTCACCGGCCTACCAGAGTGCAAGGCTAAGTGCTAAGTAAATTACTCGGCTAAGGCTATCCCATACTAGCACATGTGGATGTACGATATACACAATAAATGACATGTAGTTCGGTCCTTAATCGACTCGGGCGAGCACTCCCTCTATCGGCATACAAATACATTAATTGCATGCCACTTGCCGACCAAGTCTAAATTCATAGTTTATTTCATTTTATTTCACAAATAACTGGGGATTCCTCCCTTGTTCAAAATGTTCAAAATATTTATAAAGAATTTAGCAAAAGATCCATGGCCATGTTTCTTTATTACTAAGCAAGGCTAAGCATTTGATTTTTATAAAACATAACATAGTCATATGAGTACATTTGGAGTACTCTAATTAATTCCTAAGGTTCAAAACAGCAAGGGGGTGATTTAAAAAGATTCATGTAAGTTTTCAGGATATAACTACCAATCTTAGTTTAAAAGCATCAATAAGGTAAAGTACGCATGCAACATTTTCAAACAAAATATTTTGCCCAAAATTATAGGTTTCAAAGTGTTCAAAGGAGGGGCAAAAACTTGTCTTGGTTGTTATAAGATCTCCCTAGAATGCGTTAGAATACCAATCTTCTCATCGTCGTGAAATCATCCACTAAATAGAAAATATTGGTAACGAATAAATCCCAAAACATGTAAAAATCTAAAATGCTCTAAAATGCATTAGTTCATTTGTGTGGTTAGGTGTTGTGTGGATATGATTTATGGTGAAGGAATTTCTATTTTATCCCTTTTATTTTGGGAGTTATTAACTTTTTTGAAGTTTACTCGGTGTAGGGTAGTATTTAATTAGGTATCATTCTAAAATGTTTCTATCAATTCATTTATATTAACCTTGACCTTTCAGAGGTGAAGCAAAGTGTTCTCTAAGATCAATGCAACTGGTTTCATAATTTGTTTTAGAGTTATAATGAATTTAAACCTATAACGTGTTTCTTAGGTCTATAGTGTTCTATAGATGTGGTCTTAGGGTTTTAAGTTCAGAACTGGTTTATTGTGCTTGAGAGGGTCGATAGTGGATAATGTAGCCAATAATTCTAATCCTAAGTGCAAAGACTTTTGGAGTTTAAATTGCTTCTCTATAAATTTATTTCCTATATTAGGGGATGTTATTAAGGTAGGGTCCAACTTACTAACTTAGGTCTTGCCTATAGGGATAATTGTACTAAGTCTTGGTAATCTTGAGATGAGAATGAGCGTTCACTGGTCCACATATCCTACTCCATTATACCTAGAGTTAGGACCCAATTCATGTTTATACAATCATATATTTACATGTATATACACATGGTACTTAGTTTATTTATGACTATTAGCTCCTAGGTTATCTATTTAGAGCTTTTCCTACATATATGGTGTATTATTTTCTATATTTATTTTATATACTTGAAGTGCATTAGTTTCTGGTTTTTATTGGAACTCATTTCACTTAAAAAGGATTTAAAATTAAATTTTCTAAAACTTTTCACATGTTGAAGGGTGCATTAAATCATTAGTTTCATTTATAATTATTTTAAGAGATCATACTACACAGAAGGCATATATTTTTATTTTGTATTTTAAAAGTACATGTTTGGGTGATTCTACAGAATTTAAGTTCATTCAAAAAGATGGTAAAATGAATTTTACATAAATCCCTAAAGTTGGGTTTCCCTTTAATGTATCATTTTTCCAAAAATAGTTTTACAAGCATTTGACCCAAGGAATATATACATTTTTATTTTTCCTACTCAAAGAGGGTGAGATGAGGAACCTATAGGAGTTGGGTTTGTCTAAATTGAAGTTAAATTGAATTTTCTAGGTATTTTACAAATTTGCACATGGTGTAGGTATGGTCTGCCTTATTTAAATTTTTGGGACAAATCTTGAGTGGTGAGGTCCATGTTTTATAGCTTTATACTAAAGTTCACTACATAGGAATCTACAGAAATTTGTTCCACTCTAAAATGTGGCTCATTGAATTTTATATCGATTTTATGAGGTTTAGCTTGCTGTGGAAAAATATCATCTACTGCCATTTTCCTGTCTCTCCTGTACGCGGGGCCCGCGGGTCAGTGGCTGGCACTTTGAGGAAGAGGCTTTGGCGCCCAACGGTGTGGGGCCCAGCTGTCAGCGAAACGGTGGGGAAAGAGCAGGGCTCCGGTGGCCGGAGTTTTTCTTTCCCTCGCCGGCGGTGAACGACGGCGTTTCAGTGAAAGTGTCCAAAAGAGAAAATATGGATTGTCTCATTGCGAATCTATTGGTAGTGGTTTCGAGCATTGCAGTGATCGAACTCTATGGAGACGACAGTGCGGGCGGCAATGCGGGTTCGTGTGATGTGCCAACTAGGTTCATGGGTCGATTTGTGCCGAGACAATGCATGCTTGAGCATCTACAAGGGTCCTAGGTACTTACCCGAGAGTGCAAAAGGCTTGGCGAAGCTTGGGTGGTCCTGGCGACGTGAAGAACGGCTCAATGCAGGCGCACGGTGTCGGTTTCACGATGACTGCTCACCCCGGTCGATGTTTCGTTGAGAAAAGATAGTCGTGAGGTCACTGTGGTCCCTAAGATGGTCCATGTGCAAGGAATCGGACAATGACTCACCGAAAAAGCAGGAATCGATGGCGGCGGCTCGTGGTCGGACTTGGGGAAGACGGTGCTGATCTCCCGTTGTACTGTACCTTGGCTCGATTCCTCCGTGGCGGTGGCTCCTGGTGTCGTGGCGATGATGGTGGAGCAAGGGTTTGGCCGGTCTTGGTCTACATTGGCCGGAACGGCATCGATGGTGCAGCGGCTCCGTTCAGGCGTGCTCCGGTCCGTGATGGAGTACGACGGTGTTCCCGCAGCTACAATGGACGAAAGGGGATGATGTCAAAAGAGGAAATGCTCGGCATTATGTGGAGATTAAGGAACGTGAAAGAGAGAGGGATGACCGTGGCTCCTTGGTGACGGCGACGGTCGTCTTCTTCGGATCCGACGGCGACGAAGCAACGAAGATGGGAATCGGGGCTCTCTTTCTCGAGTTGGTCGGCTCGGTGATGGAGTGTGGCGTGGGACGATCGAGGTGGGAAGGTTTTGTGCGCCGGGGATGAAGTGTGCGCCGTTGACACCTCGCGGCCACGCATCGGGGACGTTCTGTCCGCGGTTGGCTCGTGCCCTGGGTGGCCTAGTCGGTTGAGTGAAATGGATAGAGGCTAAGCTAGTTACAGGCGCTGCCAAGTGGGTCCAGCCATGGTGCTCTAGGTCAGAGTGAGGGGTATGGTAAATTTATGTGTGCAGTCAAATTTTGAAGGCAATTTCGAATTATTTCTTCCTCTCTCGCTTTGCAACCCTATAACTTATTGTGTGAGTTAGGTAAATTAATGAAATTTTTTTCGTGTTAGGGAGGCAAACATTGAATCCATTTTCTTTGGTTTCTCCCAAAAATCACTTGTGGTTTGCTCACAGAAATTAATCATTTTTTTGGGTATTTTGAATCTTGTTTGAAGTTTTAGAAGGTTCATATTTAATTATGGTATTACTTTGCCCATTTTAACTTACTTTTAGGTAAGACATGTTTTTGGCCGATTAGGAGTATTACTTTGCCCATTGTATTACTGTTTTGTTTTATTTGTTGTTCAAAGATTTTATTTGGGCTATCACAACTTTTAGTTCTTACATGAAATTTTTCTTGATTTTATCTTGTTTGCATAAATTTAGAAAATTTGGGAAATCTTTCCTTGCTTGGGTGTTCCCTCTATGTACATGCATCTAATTTGGTTATTGGATTCCTAACAAATTTTTCTTAGGTTGAGGAGATAAACTTATAATGAGATGAGGTTTTCAAAAATCCAGATGCACAAAGGACTCTTTTAGCAAAAGATGTTTTATGCATATGCATGCTCACAGATATAAATGGATCAATGTTTAAGTTTGAAAAAGTTTTATTTTACTCTCAAAGTTTTAATCATGCATTAGGTTTAAAATACTCCACCTAGGTTAGAAATGAAAATTTTTGGGTCAGGAAATTTGAGTTCTTTACTCCTAGATTTGCCTTGACAAGATTTTACTTAACCCTAGGATCTAGGTATGTGACAGTAAGCCCAAAGAAGAGGAGCATTGTTGGTTTTGGCCGTGCAGCATGGATGTCGCTCCGTGTTCCAACATCAAACCAATCACCTTTGACTGCCATTGAAGAAGGCCGGGGACAACTTGCAGCCAAGAAGGGGGGAATAATGATGACATCACCTACTCGGATACAACCACGTGAGGAACTTTTGATTTAAAGGTGAACAAATTCTTTATCAAGATTGTATCTGATATTTCTGATGAATTGGTGTTGCACCATGATGTGTGTTCATTTATATTTTCAGAAATACATATATGGATCAAAAAGAGCGTTAAACACACATGGAAGGTATGGAGGACAAAGAAAGTTAATTGGGGGCCAAATCCAAGTATTCCTAACGTTCTCCACCAGGACACCACGTCACTTTTGGCCCAAAGAAATAAAGAGATAGTGCTAACTTGTAACGGTTGCCATGGCTTCATACAGACTCCGATTTGGATGTTCAAGTACTTCATGGAAAGCTTATGAAGTCTACTTTTCAAGGATCTGGCCTCACTTCCATATCTATTACGAGCCGACCGTAATCATCAATTTAGTATAGCTACCTTGTTCTGTCAAAGGTGCTGCACCGTCAAATTGGGTCGATGGGTCTTGTATCAAGTAAAGTCCATTAAGAACGTGTCCTAGGGTTGGATTACATCTCCAACTTGTCCTCCCACCTGTATAAATACCCTCATAGCCGCCTAGAATTATTTGGATTTTGTTTATGTAGGTTTAGCTATTGCTACTTCGTGATAGACGCGTGTGTCGGCTAGACTATTTGTTCTATTTGATTCGGAACCCCACCTTTTCCTGAGTATTCAGATTTGAAATAGAATATTTACAATTTGAGTTACTATTCATCTTGTTCTTGCTAGTTCTTTGGTTGCTTGCAGGAATAATAGTAGTGGTTTGGTTGATTGAGCTCCACAAGATCGCGTCAACCGGTGGAGTTGATGGAGTTGGTGTATCGGTCGCTAAGCCACAATTACTCCATGGAGTATCGTAGTCAGGCCATGAACATCGCTCCATTAAAATTAAAGTTATCGTCTCCACCGAAAGATCAAGACACCCTAGTGAATTTTATTTTTCTGTAAGACTTTGAAAGGACCATCAGCTCTAGACATCAACTTAGACTTTAGCAATGCAGGAAACCTGTCTTTTCTCAAATGCAACCAAACTAAATCTCCAGGTTCAAAAGTTAATTGCATTCTTCCTTTATCACCAGCAAGCTTATACTTAGTATTCATGTGCTCTATGTTTGCTTTAGTTGTTTCATGTAGTTTTAACATCAACATGACACGTTGCGTACCATCAAAATTTAATTTTTCAGAAGATGGTAAAGACATTAAATTAATAGGAGCACGAGGGCAAAATCCAAAACCAATCTCAAATAAACACATCTTGGTAGTATAATGCAATGAACGATTGTAAGCAAACTCAATATGAGGCAAACATTCCTCTCACATCCTAATGTTTTTCTTCAAAACAACCCTAACCATAGTAGACAAATTTCTATTCATTACCTCAGTTTGACCATAAGTTTCTGAATGACAGGTAGTAGAAAATAAAAGCTTAGTCCTCAAATTAGCCCATAAAGTCTCCAAAAATGGCTACGAAATTTAACATCACGATCATAAACAATTGTATTTGGCACATCATATAAACGAACAATTTCACAAAAGAACAAATCAGCAACATGTGTAGCAACATCAGTCTTATGATAAGGTATAAAATCTGTCATCTTAGAAAAAAATCTTTCCACAACCACAAAAATACTATCATGTCCTTTTCGAGTACGAGGCAAACCTAACACAAAATTCATTAAAATATCCTCTCAAGACACACTAGGAACGGGTAAAGAAGTACATAAACCATATGGATTTAATCACGACTTAGCCTTTTGACATGTAGAGCAGCGAGCAACAAATATCTCCACGTCTCTCCTTATCTTTGGCTAAAAGAAATGACCAACAAGTATGTTCTCTATTTTCCTTGACCCAAAATGTCCTATCAAGCCACCTTCATGCGCTTCTGCAACAACAACAAACGAACAAAGCTAGCTGGAATGCATAGCTAGTTTGCCCTAAACACAAATAATGAATTTGTTCCATCTTTTGTCATCTTTACAATGTAGTAATACATCTCATGAAATCTTCAATTATTTTTAAACCAAAGATTTTGTAGTCAAGTTGATTCAGTAGGGTATATCTCGTAGATAAAGCATAAGTTAGATGTGCACAAGCGTACCATGCATATATATTTTTCCAACCAGCCATCAGTATGTCAGTTAATTATTTTAATCAGCACCATCCATTTAGCACCATCCATTTGGAAGAAGAATCAGATCTCACCAAACGTGCCATTTTGTTTAATGAAAACAAAACAACAAACACATAAAAGAGAAACCTTATATTTTTATTAATCACATTTTGACATAAATGTACAAATACATGTAGGGGCTTCCGCAGGAGTTTGCCTTTTCTCTTCGCGAGAATATTTAATAGAAAGGTATCTTGAGTGCAGATTACATACAGTCCGTTAATTCCCAGCACCTAACAATATGAGGCTACAGATTAATTATAGCCGTACATCAAACGTACGGAATACCTCCAATTAAGCTGTATTTGTGTCGTCATCTTCA
Source organism: Oryza australiensis (assembly GCA_019925245.2). Taxonomy (NCBI): domain Eukaryota; kingdom Viridiplantae; phylum Streptophyta; class Magnoliopsida; order Poales; family Poaceae; genus Oryza; species Oryza australiensis. The sequence continues at coordinate 24,043 of JAIFGZ020000200.1, forward strand.
AAATTATTTAAGGTGTTAAGTATGATGCAGATTTAATGTTGAGTATGATAGAACGGATGACTTTGTTTTGGATGACCCGATCAAGATATATTATTATTGTGTTAGTGTATGGAACATGTGTCGCGATGAAGGGAATGATTTTTGCTTAGTTCGTGCCGAGCCATGTATTCCAGCCTTCATCGGATATGTCGGACATGGATTTGTGAATGCTTTTGTCTCGTTAGTGCCAAGCAACGGTACGTTCATTCCTGTCTGGATAGACATATGTGAGGGCTACAGCTTTGTTAGTTTTAGCCAACGTGTCGTCCGGCCTTGACAGTCTTGGACGTAGCTTAGATGATGCATTTTTAATCTCTTTATCTTTACAACTTGTTTTATTTTGTATGAATGATATTTCTCCTTTGTGAATTTGGCACTTGTTGTTGGCATGTGTACCGAATTTGGCACTTGCTCTTGGCATGTACATAAAAACATGTGTTTTGATTCAAAAAATACGATGGTAGTCCAAGCATTAGATCAAACATACCCAGGTTTAAAACTTCACAAGGATGATGCAATCACTGATTATAGTGATTGGACATATCAGATTTTTATCGAAAAAATGAGATAGTCTAATCACTAATGATAGTTGATAGTTTTCAGAATGTCTCAATTGATGAGAAGATACTCTGATTATCCATTAGAATGACCGGTTTACACCCAGCATGACGACCGGCGTTTAATCTCCCCCGGCTACGCGGTGCTTGCGAGTCGCCGAAGCTTTTATCTCCTGAAAGCACCGCCCGGCGAATGAATTTGGTGTGATTTTTCTCCGAGCGAGCCTCTCCGTTTCCCTGTGTACAGCCTGTAGCCGGGGTCTATTATACACGGCCAGATGGGCCGGGCCGCACCGTACCTGCCGGATACGGATGAACTGTTCACCGGTCCGGCACGACATGGCACGGCAGGCGGAGGGCCGTGTCGGCACGTCCTGCTGGGGCGTGTCGTGTCTGGGCCACCGACCGAGCCTGTGGGCTGGCACGGCATGGCACGGTTCTGTACCATGCTGGCTCGGGCACAACACGGCCCGTGGGCCGGCACGACACGCGACGGGGGAGGCGAATCACAACGCGACGCGTGGCGGGGGGTAGCGGTGGGAGGCAACGACGCCGTTGCGGCTATTGCGCCGGCAAATCGGGGCGCGTCACGTGACCACTAATGGATAATAACGATTAGTTTTTGAATTTGGCTATTGGAGTTTGAAAAAAATCAAAAAAATTTAAAAAATATGAAATTTTATCTTATAAATAGGGCATCCACCTAGCCATTTCTCCTCACCCCAAATATCTCATCTTATGCTCTTAAGTCTTTGTCAAGTTCTCTCTTGTGCTCGAAGTGTTCGATTTTTGTGTCGGTGATATGGGCCGGGGTATGTCGGGCGTGGCATTTAAGAAAAGGAAGGCGCCCTTGTCCATCAAGGAGCGTCAAAATTATGCCACTGAAGGGCTAGGCGAGTCTCGGCCACGGGTGGCCACGTGGCGCCCCCAGAAGGGCTGCCCGGAGGCTGCCGGAGGCCACCATACTCCCAACGGCGGGGTCAGGATCCCGGTTCCACAGTCGGTAGGGTCCGGGTTCTCCGGACCCACGATCGCAGGGTCCGGGTGATCCGGACCCCATCCTCTACCCCGCACCTCTCGAGAGAGGGCGAATCCAACTACCAACCAACCCATTTAATGCTCAAATAGAGAGGAAAGGGAGCGCACGCCACGCCGCATTCAATGCGATGTGAGGCGTGGCTGTCAGTTGCACCCATCATCACTCCTTTTTGCCTACCATAATGCAAAGGAGGCTAAAAGTCTTTGACTAAGACCGTGGTATGGCCGCGCACCCACTCCGTGCACGCCCCTCACGCCTGTCCGGTCGCATTTAATGTCTTGGGCGGCTGCGTGGGAGAGAGAGTGCGACGCGAGGAAGCACGGTGCCTATGCCTACCTGTGGAATGGGCCGCCGACCGGTGGGACCCGTCGGAGGGGGTTGGCAAACCATCATCACGTCAGCGGCATGGCAACTACGACGACCACACTTTTTCCGCTTTCCATGACGCAGCAAACAGAGAGGAGTAGGAATGGAATGGCTTCTCCGACAAGACAAGATAAAGACTACTCCACCACGTGGAGTAGAAGAAAAAAGATAGGACTACTGTGGTGTTCCCTTGTTCTATAAAAGGAGACCCAAGTCCTTCATAAAACAGGTTCGATTCCGTTCTGGAAAATAGGTTCAGCTTCTTCATATAGAACAGAAGGGAGTTTCTGCTCAAGGCTCAGCCTCTCCAACTAGCCTGCAGAAGTCCCTCATCCACCACTGAGTCTAAGGGAGGGGAACATTCTCATTGTTCTTAGCAACTCGCCCCATATACTACATACAAACAGGAGTAGGGTATTACACCACGCTGGTGGCCCGAACCTGTATAAACCACGCTGCTTTCATCTTTTATACGAGTTTGAACCAGGATACACCGCTCCCCGTGCCGAACCAAAAAGGGGGTCCCCAGGATCCCTGCGTGTCGATCTACGACATCGATAGCTAGCGCGCCAGGTAGGGGGAGCGCACTGTGTTTTGGTTTAAACTACTATATTCCTCCCATTTTCTGGCGGGAATCCTCTCTCCCTGTCTCAGTCATGGTCCACGGTCGCACCCTACGCTCCGCGTCAGGCTCACTCGCTACGCGCGAGCGGGGCCTGGCCAACGAGGCCGCGGAAGAGGTCGATACGGGCAGGCACAGCCCCAACTTCCGCCACCTCCGCTCGAGGGGGAGGGATCCTCGTCTCCCTCACCACCGTTGGTGGCGGCGACGCGGCTGCGCCGCGCCATCCCTCGCCCTCCCGGCGAGCGGCGATCGAGGACGGAGGGGCCCATGCATCCGCGGGGCGGACAACGCTACTATGGGACACAGACCACGCCTAGCGGGCGTGCCGACTAGCCCCGCCGAGGCGACGTCCATCGCCGCCTGGAGTTTGGCACTCCTAAGGGTGCCTTCTTTTGCGCCACCCCCCAGCCACCCCAGGCGAGGGGTCCAATGCCAAGAGGTGGCTCGACGACGTGGCAAAGCTTGTAGGCACGGCCCAGCGCCAGCTGGCCGCTGACCTCGCTTCCTCCAGCCGCCAACCGCGCAGCTCGCACGTCGCGGTAAGCTCTTCCTCCCGACGACGGGCCCGAAGGGCAGCGGCAGCCGCGAGGACGGAGGAGAGCCTCTCAGCGGCGGCCCAACCGAAGCCGCCCCGGGACTTGTTGTACGCAGGGCGCGACGCCCGCCTCCGCATCGAGCAGCGTCGGGACGAGCGCCGCTTAGGGCGGGCGCCGGGCTGCGCCTCCTCGTTGGGAGGCGCCACCTCACGACGAGCGGCCGTAGCGGCCTCCCGCGAATGGAGCCCCTCGGCGGTCGGCGAGCGGCCATAATGGCCCAGCCGCAAGCGGGAAGCTCCGTGGCACCCAACGAGGCCCCGCGGCCGTTGTCGCCCCCTGCGGCGTGCGCAGTGTCGGGCCTTTGTTGCCGACCTCCGTAACATGCGCGGCCTAACAAGTTTAGGCCGGCCCTTACGGAGAAATACGGCGGCTCGGTTAACCCTGCCGAGTTCATCCAGATCTAGACCACGGCCATTGAGGCCGCCGGAGAGACGAGCGTGTCATGGCCAACTTCTTCCCCATGGCGCTCAAGGGCCAGGCCGTTCTGGGCGATAAACTTGCCGGCCCGGTCGAGTCACCTCTTGGGACGACTGTGCCACCGATTCACCTCCAATTTCGGGGCACATACCCGCCCGGAGTGGAAGCGAGACCTTCACATGGTCCGACGAGGGAGGACGAGTCCCTGCGCAAATACATTCAGTGTTTTTGCCAGTGCGCAACACCATACCCTCCATCGGCGACCATGCGGTGATCTTCGCCTTCCGGAGTGACGTATGCCACGACGTCATGTTGGAGAAGATCGAATTCAAGGCCCCTGGACCACCACGGAGCTCTTCGAGCTCGCGAGCCGGAGTGGCCCGCAAGGAGAGGCCCGGGTTTGGAATCCTAGGAATCCTACCCGGCCTCCACCGGCGCTGCCCCCCGCGTCCGTGAAGAGCGGCGCGAACGGCGACGGAAGCGCCGGCCATCGCGCGGCGGCGAGGAGGGCCACGTCCTCGCCAGCGACGGAGCCAGAAGCCCTCGCGGAAGGGCAAGCCGCGGGTAACCGCGGGCGGTCCCTGGACCCTCGCTCCCGGGGCGGGCCGGAGACAAATGGTGCATGGTGCACCAAACCTCCCACCACGACCTCTCGAGTGCCGCTCGGTCAAAATGCGCGAGCGAGTGCGAAGTATGAGCGGAGCGGAGGGAGAACGAGAAGGAGATCTGCCGCAAGGGCAAGGCACCGGCGGAACGCCCGAACAACCGGCGAGAGAAGGCCAGGGATGCGGCCCCCGCCGGGGACGACGACGACAACCTGGGCTACCAGGATCCCCAGCACGTCGTCGCCACCATCAACGGCAGCGCGGGCGCCCAAATATCCCGCCGGAGCTTCAAGTCCATGAGACGCGAGCTCCTCGCAGCTGTGCCGTCTCACGAGGCGGCCCAGAGGTCGCGCTGGGCAGAGGTTCCCATCACCTTTGACCAGACCGACCACCCAGGGAGTGTCGCACGTAGCGGCCATTTGGCCCTCGTGACCTCCCCCACCATCTGCAACGTCAAGGTCGCCCGAGTCTTAATTGACGGAGGTGCGGCCCTCAACGTACTATCCCCGAAGGCTTTTGAGGCAATCAAGGCCCCGGGAATGGTGCTCGGGCCTTCTCACGAGCATACCCTCCATCGTTGGGGTGACGCCCGGAAAGGTGTGGCCCCTCGGGCAGATCGCTCTGCCGGTCACCATTGGGGCCCCCACTAATTTCCGCACCAAGCGGATCAACTTCGATGTGGCGGGTCTCAATCTGCCCTACAACGCCGTGCTTGGGAGGCCGGCGTTGGTGAAGTTCATGGCGGCTGCACATTATGCCTACCGCCAGCTCAAGATGCCGGGCCTCGGAGGCCCCATCACCGTCCACGCTGACGTCAAAACCGCACTAGACTGCACGGAGGCGCGCGTGGACGACATTGCGGCGGCCGACCGCGTTGAACCCGAGGACCCCCAAGGAGAGTCATCGGGTTTCCGGGCCCCGAAGCAACGCATCACCTCTGCCGATGAGGTGGTGATTAAGCCTATCCGTTTGGGCGACGACCCATCCAAGACTGCCAACATTGGTGGCGGCTTGGACCCCAAATAGGAAGACGCGCTCGTCTCCTTCCTACGGGCGAATGCCGACGTGTTTGCTTGGAAGCCGTCGGATATGCTCGAAGTCCCAGGTGATCGAGCACCGACTCACAGTACGGCCGGACGCACGCCCGGTCCCGGCAAAAGGTGAGGCGACAGGCCCGGAGCGGCGAGGGCGTTCATCCATGAAGAGGTGGCCCGGCTCCGGGACGCCGGCTTCATCCGGGAGGTGCTGCATCCGAGTGGTTGGCGAACCCGGTGGTCGTCCCGAAGGCCAACCACAAGCTGCGCATGTGCATCGACTACACCGACCTCAACAAGGCATGTCCCAAAGACCCCTACCCTCTACCCCGAATAGACCAGATAGTCGACTCCACTGCGGGGTGCGACCTTTTATGCTTCCTAGATGCGTATTCTGGCTATCATCAATTTCGCATGGCTGTAGAGGATGAGGAGAAAACTTCATTTATCACTCCTGTGGGTACTTTTTGCTACATGTCTATGCCCTTTGGTTTAAAAAATGCCATGTCCACCTTTCAACGTGGTGTCCGCATCACGTTAAAGGACCAAATAGGACGCAATGTTGAGGCATATGTCGATGATCTCGTAGTCAAATCTCGGGACCAAAGAACTTTGCTCCCGGATTTGGCCGAGATATTTAATAACCTTCGGTCCTCCCGCATGAAACTGAACCCAGAAAAATGCGTGTTCGGGGTACCGACAGGCAAACTGTTAGGGTTCTTGGTCTCTGCCCGAGGCATCGAGGCCAACCCCACTAAGATAAAGGCAATAGAGGAGATGCGCCCCCCTAGAAAACTCAAGGACGTGCAGAGGCTCACGGGCTGTGTAGCTGCCCTGAGTCGCTTCATATCTAGGTTAGGAGAGCGGGCGCTTCCTTTATTTAAGTTGTTAAAACAGGCGGCCCCTTCACTTGGACGGACGAGCGAAGAAAGCCTTGGGCGAGCTCAAGCGCTACCTCTCCTCGCCGCCCGTCTTGGTGGCTCCTCGGGAAGGGAGCCCCTCCTCTTATATTTGGCGACGACCCCCAAGTGATTAGCGCGGCCTTGGTTGTGGAGCGCGACGACGAGCTAGGCTCTCGGTGCCGCCGACCCTGTCAAAACCGGAGGGGAGACCTCGGAACGGAGTTGACCGAGGAAGCGCCCGAGCCCGGAGGTGGCCATTGGCCCCCCGAGCTTCAGGGAGCCGCCCGGCCCCCTAGTCTGAGGGCACCTGAAGCCCCCTCCACCCAGAGTGGCCCTGAGGCCCCCGGTGGGGGCGACGGCTCGGAAGCCTCGGACACCGAGATGACCCACCCCGAAGCACCCGTGGCAGGAAGCCTCGGAACGGAATTGGCCGAGGAAGCACCCGAACCGGGAGGTGGCCCTTGGCCCCCCGAGCTTCAGGGAGCCGCTCGGCCCCCTAGTCCGGGGGCTCCCAAAGCCCCCTCCACCCGGAGCGGCCCTAAGGCCCCGGTGGGGCGGCGGCTCGGAAGCCCGGACACCGAGATGACCCGCCCGTGTACCGAACCCGCCGCCCCTAATAAAGTAGTCAAGGCCCGTACCAAGGTGCAGCGGCCGGTCTACTTTGTCGGCGAGGCGCTACGGGACGCGAAGACACGTTACCCGCAGGCCAGAAAATGCTATACGCTCTACTTATGGCCTCCAGGAAGTTGCGTCATTATTTCCAGGCGCACCGGGTAACGGTGGTCATGTCCTACCCTCTCGGACAAATCCTGCATAACCGAGAGGGCATCGGACGGGTAGTCAAATGGGCCATCGAGTTGTCGGAATTCGATCTACACTTCGAAGCACGGCACGCCATCAAGAGCCAAGCCTTGGCTGATTTCGTGGCGGAGTGGACACCAACGGCCGGAGCGATCCACCCAGGGGAACCAGAGTGCGGAGGATCGCGGCCAAGGAACCGCGCCTTGGGTGATGAACTTTGACGGTTCACTCACCTTGCACGGAGCCGGAGCGGGCGTGGTGCTAACTCCCAACGGGCGACGTGCTTCGGTACATCGTCGGATCGATTTTCGAGCAACCAACAACATGGCCGAGTATGAGGGCTCTGGCGGGGTTGCGGCGGCGGCGGCGTGGGCATCCGCCGTCTGCTGGTCCTCGGGGATTCCCAAGGCGGTGGTAAACCAGGTCTCCAAGGAATACCAATGCACCGAGCCCCCAAATGGAAGCCTACGTCAAGGAAGTACGGCGTATGGAGCGCCATTTCGATGGCCTCGAGCTACGCCACATTCCCGAAGAGACAACTCCCTAGCGGACGAGCTATCAAGGATCGCGTCCGCGCGAGCCCGGCCCGCCGGTGCCTTTGAGGAAAGCCTCACGAGCCGTCGGCGCGCCCGGAACCGCCCTGAGGCAGGAATCGGCGGTCCGACGCCTGGATCCGGTGAGCTAGCCACGGCCTGCCCCCGGGACCAGGCATCACGCGCCGGTGGCTTGGATTTCGGAAATCCGAGCGTACCTAGAAGACGCGTCATTGCCCGAGCAACGTGAGGAAGGCGAACGCATCACCCGGACCTCCAAAAGGTACGTGTGTTGGTAGAAGGGACCTCTACCGACACGGTACCAACGGAGTGCTCATGAAATGCATTGCTCGGGAACAGGGTCTCGAGCTCTTAGCCGAGATCCATAAGGGTGAATGCGGCGCACATTCAGCCTCCCGAACCTTGGTGGGAAAAGCATTCCGCCTGGGATTCTATTGGCCCACCGTTTGGAGGATGCGGCGGACCTCGTGCGGCGGTGCCGAGCATGTCAATTCCACGCCAAGCGAGACGCACTGCGGCCCGAGCCCGGACCATCCCGCTCTCATGGCCATTTGCGGTGCAGGGGCTGGACATCTGGCCCGTTCAAGCGGGCGCGGGCGGATGCAAGTTCCTATACGTCGCCATCGACAAATTCACCAAGTGGCCAGAGGCCTATCCAGTCAGCGTCATCGACAAACACTCGTGTGCGGTTCATGAGAGGCATCACGGCAAGGTTCGGGGTCCTCAACGGGCTCATCACCGACAACGGCACCCGGTTCACGAGTGAGCTGTTCGGCGAGTATTGCGATGACATGGGCATCAAGCTCTGTTCGCCTCGCCCGCCCACCCCCAAAGCAACGGTCGGGCCAAGCGTGCAAACGCAGAAATACTAAAGGGCCTCAAGACCAAGACCTACAATGTGCTCAAAAAGCATGGGGACTCGTGGACTGACGAGCTGCCTGCGGTCCTTTGGGCCAATCGGACAACCCCGAGCCGCGCCAGGAAACACCTTTCTTCTTGGTGTATGGAGCCGAGGCGGTCTTGCCCTCCGAGCTCACCCGGGATCGCCCGAGCCACATTATACACCGAGCGGATCAACAGCAAAGGCCGTCGAGACGACCTGGATTACCTGGAGGAGAGGCGGCGCCGGGCAGCGCTTCGCGCGGCCAGCTACCAACAAAGCCTCCGCCGCTACCACCAAAGCAAAGTCAACCCCCGAGCCCTGCAAGTCAATGATCTGGTCTTGCGCCGTGTGCAAACGCACGCAGGGCTAAGCAAGTTGTCCCCGATGTGGGAGGGGCCATACAAGGTTATCGGCACCCCGCGTCCGGGAGTAGTCCGCCTAGCCACAGAGGACGGCACTCCGTTGCCGAACCCGTGGAATATTTCCCACTGCGCGGAGTTCTACCCATAAGCCGCATGGTGTCTTGAGACATGCATAGAAGTTCATCCACTTGCCCCGGCATGAGCAATACGCTTGTTATTACATTTCATATGTTTCCCTTGCAAATACATTGTGAGTGTGTTTTCCCCATGTGCTCGAGCATGTGCTCTGGATGCGGCTTTCCAATAAGTTCCTCGGCCTTGCCCGCCTTAGCCTGAGAGCCCTAAGGGTGTCGAGGGTACAACGATGCTGCATACTACCACGCACGGGGCGATCAACGCCAGGGGTTCGGGTGCGAACGACACACGCTGTCCCGCCCCGTTGCCGCTGCCCTCGCGGCCTTTCTATGCCTTCGCTCCTACCGGAACCCCGACAAAGGCACCAGCCAACAGCCGGTGCATGCTGCCCGAACCCGAAACAGCCCCCCAGCGGCATGGGACAAATCACGGGGGAGAACAACACTATCGCATTATCGCAATGACTAAGTCTTAAGCTACCAATTGCAGGGAAGCTAGCATGCAGGGGCTCGGGCCAACCAACCGCCACTACGTGCGCTAAGTTGGCTGGGGGCTCCCAACATACACATACATGAATCATCAAAAGCAGCCGCGATGAGCTGTCACAATGCAAGTAAAGGCAAGTTCGATAACTTTACAGACAATGCATAAATATCTTTTTACATAAGTACAGATACAAGCCGAAGCAAGAGAGCCCTAAGCGGTCGGTGGGTCGCTGGGAGCTTCCGCCGGGGAGTCTGCGTCCGGCAAGTCCTCGCGGAGGGCGAGCTGGAAGGCCGCCGGGGTGCCATCGAAGCCCGTCATGATGGACTTGACGGCGTCTTGGACACGGCGGCGGGCGGGGTGCCTTCGGGGAAGTCCTCGGTGGGGATATAGGGGTCGAAGTTGGGGTCGCGGGCTTGGTAGCTCGCCAGGATGAGTGACGCGACCTGGCGGGATAAGTCATATGATGACTCCTTCGCCACGTCGTCGACCTCCTCCGGCACCCTCCGTATCCCCGCGGCCAGATCGTCGATGTATGTGGCCAATCCCCCCAAGGTAGGGACGCTGGGGGGGTACGGTTCACCCTCACCCCGCGAGCCGCCTCCGAAGGCGCCGACGGACGAGGCGAGCCACTGGATTCCCGGGCGCAAGACGCGCTCCGGCTCCGCGATCCGGCGGCGCCCTCCTCCGATTCGGCCCGGCCCCGCAGTGCGCTGCGCGTCCATGACCACCTGCTCCCGGGTGGCCGGCTCCTGCTCCCATCGCTCCAGCACTGGGCCCGAAGCCCCTCCCGGGGAGATGGCGTTGGCCGCCTCCGGCGCCACGGCGACGACCTCCCTCGCCGCTCCTGCGCCGGACGAGAGGCTCCGTGTCCAAGGCGGCCACGAACCCGGGCCAGGCGCCCCGGACTCGGAGTCGGAGCCGGCCGGGATCGGCCGCTGCCGCGCCGGCCGAGCCGCCGAAGACCCCGTGGCCGCACCTTGCCCGCTTCTTGCCTTGGGGGCTCGCGGCGGGCTGCGCCGCCGGGATTAATGGTAGCCGGCGGGCGATGCGCGCCGTGAGTGCGGTGTGGGCGAGGTTGCTTGTGGCGCGACGATGGTTGCCGTGGAGGGGACCCCGAGGTTGCTCTCCGTTGCCCTCGCTGCCCCCTCGGTGCCGGCGCGCCCACGGCTTGCCCTTCATGGGCGGCCGGCGCTCCGGCCACGGTGGGCCCCCTCCCGGATCTCACCGGATCGGGACCGAGCCCGAAGGGCGGCCGGACCTTGGGGGCTCGGGCGCCCGGACCTCTCTGTGCGCCCTCCCCTCCCCAGGCGAACCGCCCTTGGGGACAACCCTTGGGCGAAAATGCCTGTGCTCGCGGCTGGAAACAAACAGAATCGCAACAAGAAATCAAAAGCAGAGATAAAAATGCAAGACCCCGTAGGCATCCACGTATCGGCGAGGCGTACTGCGGGCGGGGTTGAAGTCCCGGGAGATCCCGAGATAGCCGCTTCTTCTTCGCGGGCGGCCCGGAGGACTCGCGGGCTCTGCTCGTCGCGTCCCCACGCCGGAGTCCCGCGGACGAACCCCGCCGGCGCACTCACCGGAGATGTGCCACGGGCCTCCCCGCCGGTGTACTCGCCAGGGACGCGCCGGCCTCCCCACCGTCGTTGTCGCCGCCGTTGTGGCCGGCCTGGCCCTCGACGTAGCGGCCCCCGGGGATGGGCCCGTCGCCCACGAGCCCCCTGGCCTGTGGGGGGGTGCGGCGCGCTCCGCTCCGCCGCCTCGTGGTGGAGATGAGGGAGGAGAGGGGTCCTCCTCTGGCCTCTTCCTCTTCCCTTTTGGATCCGGGGCCCCCGGATCGCTTCGGCCCGGACCCCGGCGGCTCAACCGCCCAATCGGGATGTGGTCGTTGGGGTCGTCGTCGTTGTCGTCTCGCCTCCGCCCCTCGAGTAGCCCCGGTGCGGCCTCGGTGCGGCCGACGACGAGCCCACGCCGTCGCCCACCACTGCGGCGGAGTGCGGGATCTCGGGCGCGCGAGTCCCGACACGGCGGCACCAACCGGGTGGGAGGCTGCGCCGAGTCCATCTCCGTGATGCCGAGGCTGCGACGAACCAGGGTCCGAAGGTCCCTCTCATCCCAGTCGAAGACAACGCCCACGAAGGTCCGCATGTCGTCGTTGGGGCCCGTGTACATGTAGGCGGGCGCGGCCTCTCCGCTGCAATGGCGCTATGCGCCTCATCGAGAGATCGCGGAAGACCGCGTGGCTGGACAGCCCCCCGCCGAAGGTAGCTAATCCGGTCCAGCACCCCGTCCGGCTCCCTCCCGGCTCGTGGCGCGCCCCCGGTTCCTCGGTTCACCGAGATCCCCATCGCGAGGAGAGGCGGGGTGGTCGCCCAGCCGGTGTTGAACCGAACGCCCTCCGGTTCTCCCACTGGAGCGAGGTGGATGTCGATGAAGGGAGTTCCGACCGCCACGTCGTCCGTGGCTGGATCGCCACATACCCAACCGCACTGGGGGAGCCAGCCCGGCATACCCGGAAGAACTGCTGGAAGAGGTGAAGAGAAGGCCTCACCCCATGAACATCTCGCAGGTGTGGGCGAACACGGCGAGGTAGAAGACGGCGTTGGGGGTAAGGTGGTGCAGCGGAGGTCGTAGAACTCCGGGACGTCGAGGAAGAAGCGGGAGAAGGGCGGCACCGGCCGACCATGGCGAAGGAGGCGAAGAACACCATCTGTGGGGAGGCCGCTCCTCGGGATGTCGCGCGCGCTGCGCGTGCCGCTCGGCAAGAACTTATTGAAGAGACTGCAAGCCTCCGCAGTGCGCACTAAGGACTTAGGGAGCACACTCCCCGGCTCCAGAGGTGAGTCACGACCCATTGCAGGGGTGGATGCAGAAGTACGGAAAGGGAAGCTGAAGGCAGAAGAAAGGAAACAGAAAGAGCAGGAGGCGCTAGGTAGACGAAGGGCGAATGGCAACAAGAGGAGATGGCAGTGGAAAGCGTAGAAACTGATTCCCCTCCATGCGGATCTGGTTTTATAAGCTACCAGTGCCCCCTCGGATTCCACGGCATTAAAATCGCCCCACTACCACACGAAGCGCCCCCTCGTCTCCGCGCCCTTTCGATTTTCGCATCCCGTTGTATTCCCGCGCCGTTCGGATTTCGTCCCGCCTGGGGTTCTACGCCCGTCAGGCGCACTACGCGGGACGGAGAGTGCTAGGCGGTTTAAATGGGCCCCTGTGCGCGTGGCCCAAACAAACTCGCCCCCCCCCCGTCCTAAGGAAAAGCTTGGCCAAGTGCGACATCAGTTGTCGCGTACCGGCCACCTGCCATAGCAAAAGCGCCCGGATGCCCGGGCCCACACGCTCAAGAAAATGGCGTCAACCGCGCCCGAGCCCGACTCGGCCCCGGTCAACGCCGGGGGCTACTGTCGGTGATATGGGCCCGGGGGTATGTCGGGGGCGTGGCATTTAAGAAAAAAGAAGGCGCCCTTGTCCATCAAGGAGCGTCAAAATTATGCCCTGAAGGGCTAGGCGAGTCTCGGCCACGGGTGGCCACGTGGCCGCCCCTAAAGGGGCTGGCCCGGAGGCTGCCCGGAGGCCACCATACTCCCAAACGGCGGGGTCCAGGATCCCCCAGACCCCTGGTCGGTAGGGTCCGGATTCTCCCGGACCCCTGATCGGTAGGGTCCGGGATCACCCGGACCCCCCATCCTCTACCTCGCACCTCTCTGAGAGAGGGGCGAATCCAACTACCAACCAACCCATTTAATGCTCAAATAGGGGAAAGCTGAGCGCCTGCCACGCCGCATTCAATGCGATGTGAGGCGTGGCTGTCAATTGCACCCATCATCACTCCTTTTTGCCTACCATAATGCAAAGGAGGCTAAAAGTCTTTGACTAAGACCGTGGTATGGCCGCGCACCCACTCCGCGCACGCCCCTCACGCCCTATCCGGTCGCATTTAATGTCTTGGCGGCTGCGTGGGAGAGAGAGTGCGGCGCGGGAAGCACGGTGCCTATGCCTACTGTGGAATGGGCCGTCGACCGGTGGGACCCGTCGGAGGGGTAGGCGTCATCATCACGTCGGCGGCATGGCAACTACGACGACCACACTTTTTCCGCTTTCCATGACGCACAAACAAGGAGGAGTAGGAATGGAATGGCTTCTCCGACAAGACAAGATAAAGACTACTCCACCACGTGGAGTAGAAGAAAAAACTAGGACTACTGTGGTGTTCCCTTGTTCTATAAAAGGAGACCCAAGTCCTTCATAAAACAGGTTCGATTCTGTTCTGGAAAATAGGTTCAGCTTCTTCATATAGAACAGAAGGGAGTTTCTGCTCAAGGCTCAGCCTCTCCAACTAGCCTGCAGAAGTCCCTCATCCACCACTGAGTCTAAGGGAGGGGAACATTCTCATTGTTCTTAGCAACTCGCCCCTTATACTACATACAAACAGGAGTAGGGTATTACACCACGCTGGTGGCCGGAACCTGTATAAACCCCCGCCTCATCTGCATTGTTTCATCTTTTATACGAGTTTGAACCAGGATACACCGCTCCCCGTGCCGAACCAAAAAGGGGGTCCCCAGGATCCCTGCGTGTTGATCTACGACATCGACATTTTGATTTAGACAAATTTTGCTCAAATTTGTCTAAAATCAAAATTAGTTTCGGAATTAAATAGTGCAATCACAAAGCTATGAAGATAACGCGGTAGAGAAGTATGTATAAGTGAGATTCATATTAATGTATTATTTGTATTTTTTATGAAGTAAATAAATATTCTGAAATTTGTTTATTTTGTTTTAAATTTTCAGAATGAATCGAACTCTCCATATCAATCGTTGTCATTCACTTTGGGAGATTTCAACCCGAATTACATGTTGGGGTCATTCCCAACGGTGATAACGATGTCATTGGATTGGCTCCAACTCCACCATTTGTGGAGGAGGTACCGGTTCAGACGACGGTAGCAGCTTCAGAAGGATATTCTGGCACTATGAGTGGTAGTGCTTCGACAAATACCGACTCGAAAAGATTGAGAACTTCCGGTGTTTGGCAGCACTTCGATGAGGTGGTCGTGACCCAACCCGATGAAAGGCAGGTAACGGTAGTTAGATGTAGAATATGTAGAAATACTTTATCGTAAAATCTTACGGTGGAACGAACACTTGAAGCGCCATGCGGAGACTTGTGCGAAGAAGCAAGGAATACAACCCCAGCAACAACAACTTATGCTAAATCCCAACGGTACGGTACGTAGTTGGGAGTACGATCTCATGGTAGCTTGGAAATCTCTTGTCCGGTTAATCGCCGGACAAGATTTACCCTTGAACTTTGGTGAATCTTCTGCTTTTGAAGAGTACATTCAGCAATTGCATAATCCTAGGTTTAAAGCTGTTAGTAGACAAATAACAACCCGGGTTTTGCCATGCATCCGGTAAAAAAACACGTAAGTTTGCTACCGATGCGGAGCATCGGTAGAATGCAATTTATTTAATGTTAAAAGTTGTTTTACCTTATAGTGATTTACTAACTGATTTTGTTTAATCACGTAATGGCCCAAGAAACAGTGACGATGGGTCAATACTGACTGAGCAAACATGGAAAATTGTTCAAAAGTTTTACCAATTTGTTTTACCAATTTTTTGAAACTTTTTATGAATGTACTCTTACTTTGTCGCAAATTTATTATCCAGTTGCAAATTTAGTTTTGCATAATATTTGAAATTGCCACTTCATTAAAAGAATGTGAAACTGATGATATTCTTATGCAAGTTGTTTTTAACATAAAACGAAAATATTTAAAATATTAAAAAAATATACCTATGTTGTATGATTTTGCTTTCATACTAGATCCTAGTGAAAAATTAAGGGGATTCTCCACTATTATATCACTCATTGGAGATCTTGTGTAGGGGTAGATTATAGTCCCAGGATAAATCTAAATTATATAAAGTTTTTGGAAAGTATTAACTAAAGTTTCAAGAAGTTCGCCAGAATAGACCCCTCCTGCCCCTACAACAGTAAAAAAAATACAGTGGGGCAGAGTTTGGGGTGGCTCATCTTTAAGCCATGGTGGTGGCAGTTCGTCGACGGCAAGTGGAGACGCCTCTTCGCATGGTGCTGTCAAAGAGTTGTCCAGCTATTTAGACAACGACGCTATCCACCATGAAGCACAAGACTTCAACGTCCTCGGGTGATGGAATGATCACAAAATGGCATATCCCATGCTTCCAAAACTAGCACGGGATGTGTTGATGGTGTCCTCCGAATTGGTCTTCAGTTTGTGCGGAAGAATCATCGAAGATAGGAGTACGAGTCTGAGCAGCGACCACGTCGAAATGCTACTAAGCGTTAAAGACTAAGAGCTAGCTAAACAACATGTCCAATACACTATTGACAACCAAAAATTAGCCACCCAGTTCGAGAACCTCTACTTAGATCCAGACCAACCCTAATAGCTTCAAACTTTGTTATAAGTAATAGTAACCTTTGAGCTGTACTCTTTTATTTGTCATGGTTTTCTCAAATTTTATTATGAGTTTTTACATGATAGTTTTTAACGATGCAACATGTATCATTGTATCATATAACGATATAAACATCAATAAAGGTCATTACTATTTTTAATATTTTTTTTTAATATTTTACTAAGTGTGAATGTTTTCTTTCAATATTTTCAAGATGAGGAATAGAACTTTTTTTTCAAGATGGGAAATAGAACATTTTTTTCAAGATGAGGAATATATTTTTTATATTTTTAAAACGAGGAATAGATCAATTTTTAACTTGTATTTTCAATTTTTATTTTTCGAAGAATGAATAGTGCAGCAGGTTTTTTACACTGCTGGTGCCCCTAGGCCCGTGGGCTCGAAGGCGGCCCATGGGCCTTTGGCATGCCGTGCCGACATGGGCACGGTCCGGCCACCCGTGTCTTATGCTTGGGTCGAAGACGCGACACGCGGGCCGGCATGACATGGCACGTAACAGTGGCCGTGTCGTAGCCGTGCCATGAGGCTTATTTGACCATCTATAGGGTCTATATAGGCAGTGGCGATGGTAAGTTGGTAACCAACCTGTATACTCTCCTCCCAGCTTCCAGCGCAAGGTGAATCGCTCGGCTGTAGATAAAACAAACCGCGTGTTATAGATATAAAAGCAATGAAATCCTATGCACGTGGTGATCAAACAACCGATGACGGTGGGCCCGTACATGTTTATTTATGTCTAATCCCTACGTTAAAGATAAGGCAAACAAAAGAGAATATTGAACCATATATCAAATTCGAAATCCATTTGCACCATAATTCTTTATGCAAAATACGTAGCAAAACAAGTCTAATACTAAATATATTTGGACTAGTTTATTATTTAATAATTTCAGGTCCACATGTCATAGATTCCTGCTCAATAATGTGAAAAATATTATTTTATTAATACATAATTGATGCCTGTTATTTGAAATATTTATGCGTGGGAAACAATCGAATAAATTAGTCCTTTGATATCGTGTTATTCTCTCAAGAATGTACTAAAATGAAGGGCATATTTTTCCATGGAAACTACACTCGCTTCATCTTGCCTAAGTAAGGTACAATCGCATTGAGCTATTTTATTAGTTGAGGAAATTAAAGAGTTCTTTATTCTGCTCCAATTATGTTTGGAGAAGGGCTCCAAACTCGGTAAGAATGTCTTGTTGCCATTATCCTTTTTTCAATGCCACTGTATGATTGCTACTTCTCCTCATATAGAATTTATGAACTGCAGTGCATGCTAGCTTTTCAGTAAACTTGCCGTTTTTATGCTCATGCAGATCTGGATCAGTAACCAAGTTCAATTTATCCTTCTTCCTGTTGCTTGTGTCGTCCAGTTCCTGGATTACCACAACGTGCTCTTTCATGTTAGTGTGCTCCAACGTACTTTCCTTTGGCACTTGCTCTTCACCTCCAATACCCAATTTCTTTGTCATAACAATATGCTCTGACTCTTTATTTGAACTCTTGGCACAATCTAAAGTGATGTCAGTAATTTGCTTAAATTTTTTTTGCGGGCTCCCTCCGTGTCGTTTGACATTATTTGTACTGGCAGGTTCTTTTCCGGTAGCACTGGTGGATTTGGCCATCGTTTCCTTTGGTCCAGACAAAGGATTTAAGGAAGAAGTGACACCTTCAGCTGCAATGTGCAGAAGTTGAATAATTAAACTGGACTAAAATCTAAAAGACAAAATATGATCCATGACATTGAACAATAGTTAAATAAATATTGTTTTCTACGGTAAGTTAAATAAATATTGTTACAACTAAAACTTGGGCAAAATTCAGTAAAGTTTAAGGGATTTTTTGTGTCTGTCGACCAAGTATGAACCATTCTTTTATATTGAATCAGTATCCCACTAAACAGCAGAGGAAGGCCTTTGGCTTGGACCAAAAAAAATATGCTGGGAATCTGTACAATTTTGGTTTCACTGAAGTCTGATATTTCTAAATTCTTGCAGGATGAATTTCAGTACAAAAGCACTTCTAGCTTCTATAGAAGATTCAAAATAAGAATATTTTTATGGGCACAATGTTACCTTTTAGTTTTCATGTCACTTTAGATCTTTGATCCTGTTAAACTTACTTTATGGACGTCTAAATTTAATCTTCCACGATAAAAGATGTCTAAATTTGATCAGTGATTCTTCAGGGTCCATACTCCATAACAAGATTAAGGGATAGTACCTTAAAGAGTAAATTTCACTTTGGGTCCTTGATTAGCCAAAGTTTCACAATGGACTAGGGACAAGCCTAACTTTCCACATAACAGCACATATTGTTACCATTGTTGCACTTTGGACTAGGGTTCACAATTTGGGACTTCATTCTTGGTAATTAGCCAAGCCACGAAGCAGCAGCTGATGGAGCATCGTGCAAGATAAAAGATTGGTATGACAGCAATTGGGTACTTCATCGTGCTAGATAAAAGATCAGCCCAATGATTTGTTCTTGCATTTTGATATATACAAAAGTGTGAGTTAAAGAAAAGAATAATTTTGTATTGTCATATTTGGTGGCAAGGCCTTTTGTGGTGGTGGAAACCCTCAGATCAATTCTCATAATTTATGGCAGAAAATATGCAAAATTTGTAGCACAACTCACATTGTTCTTGGCCTCTTGGGTCAAAACAAGCACAGAAGCTTAAGTTGTCCAACCCGGTCCAAAGTGCGAAGAATGGTAGTAAGCATATGTGGTGTTAAGTGAAAAGATTGGCTTACCCCCAGTCCATTGTGAAACTTCGGCTAATAAAGATGGCCCAAAGTGAAATTTACTCTACCTTCTTAAATAAAGAGTCTTAACGGTGCGGGTCTTCCAAATGAGAGACTAGATGGAGCTATTATTCCTTTTTTTTCTGCTTGACTATCACTCTTACAATACTCCACATTATATAGAAGATGAACAAGGATAGCTAACATAAAACTAAATATCTTTAGAACTAATTAAGATATAACAAATAAATAAATTTGAAATTTGAATTCCGGGATTTGAGGACAGGCGATTCCTGGGCGATTTCAGGGGAGGCAGCCGCTAGACGTCCACCAGTGGCGACGCTGGCCTCCCTTGTTCACCTCTGCCGGTGCGGGTCTCGTGCCAATCTCTCCCTGTGTCCAGCGCTCCTCGTTCTGCTCGGCACACTGTTTCCAATCCGACATCTCATTTCTGGCAAACAGCGCTCACTGGCCGGGGGCTGGGTGTTAGTGATATGCCCTAAAGGCAACATGGAGATGTTGGATATCATGGTCAATGTTTATGAATAAATGAATAAAGTGTTATTCAGTTCCATGAAATAGACATCTTGTATTGATTAAGACTCATTATGTATGAATCTATTTCTAAATGATCTCTAATCATATATCATATTATTGAAACTAATATGATTCTAAGATCGACATGTTTATTGATTGATGATCATATCTCATAGATTATTGTATGAAGATACTAAATCAATAAATATGGACACATGTTAGAGAACATGTTGTTGGATAGACTCACTATGAGACACTACAGGAATTAATGTGCAATTAGTTGGTCTCAGGTAGTGCTGATACAAAGTCCTTAGACCTGAGATCATCATGGAATCCAACATGTGGAGTAACCTACTTTGGGACTACCAAACGCTATTTCGTAACTGGGTAGTTATAAAAGTAGTCTTCGGGTTTGCTATGAAACATGTAGTGAGATATGAATGATCAAGATGAAATTTGCCCTTCCTTTGGAGAGATATCTCTGGGCCCCTCGAGGTAATGGATTATGGAAGTGCATGGCCATGCCGAGTTGATTGAGGAGTCAATCAACAGACAGATAATCCAATACGGTTCGAGTGAATGGTTAAGCTATTGAAGGGATAACACACACATCTTGCCTATAGCTTAATTGGTATCGTGAGGCAAAGGAATTTGTGTACACATTACAGGTTCAGAGCTGATATTACTTTCTTATATACTATGATGTCAATATGTCTTTGCTAGACACGCAGGCGACGATCGGTGAGTTAGACTCAAGTGGGCGAGTACACTGAACCTACGGGGTCGCACGCTTAAGGGGATAAGAACAAACATTCGAGTTGGACTCGAATATGGTTCAATTCGAATAAGATTCGATTGAATATAGAGTCCTATGGACTTACGAAGTCCGGCCGGCCAACTCTATGAGATTCAGATAGGATCCGATTCAAAATAGAGTCCCGATGGGCCTATCCAATCGGCAACTCTATATAAAGGAGCGAGGGGTGGAGAGCAGAGGCATTACGTTGAACCGAATCAATCTGATCTCCACGGAAACCCTCCCCACTTCCGAGCCAAACCTTAGCCTTGCATCTTGTGCTAGCACACGGATGCTAGGCTTTCTGTCCCTGAACGTGTGAATACCGGTAGAGGCATTGCTATGTTGCGGTGCTGTTCGGCGGCTGCGAATCGGCTGTGGAATCGGTGCATCGGCTGCGATCGGATGGATCGGCTGCGGTCAGGCGAGACGCGAGAGCGTGGTCAGGCGACTTGGCGAATCAGCGAATCGGGCGTCGTCGGATCGGTTGTAGGCGAATCGGCTGTACTCAGGAATAGGTTGTACTCAGAAATCGGCTGTGATCGGCTGGCACTGTTTTGGATCGGATAGCTCCTGATTGGCTATATCAGCTGCACTCTAATCCAATCGGTAACGATCTATCGACCCTTACTTGCAAGGTTCCTGGTTTGCACGGTAGATTTTTTTTGTTATAAGCTATCGTAGCCTCCGCGTAACCCTTCAGTGGTATCAAAGCTAAACTTGCCTAGTTTAAGTTTTAGATTAGATCTGGAACAAGTTTTGTGCACGGGTTGATTAGATCAATCGATTTTACGGGATCTATTGAGGAGAGTAGATGATAATTGTGTTCCTTGATAGTGTATCGGAACGGTGTAATGTGATTACGTCGAAGCAATTTCCATAAAACTCGGTTTGAGTCGGATTCGAGATGACGTTCCATGATAGTGTATCGGAACGGTATAATGTGATTATGCCAAAGCTGTCTCGTAATCCGACTTTGATTGTCGCCTCGCGCCTACGCAAACCATCTTCCATTATGCCGATATGATTTCCGTAAGCGGGACCGCCGTGTGCGTACCCCCTTATATGTCGTCTACCGTATTTCTACGATAGGTAGAAAACGTTCTACGCTTAACTTGTTTTTGCAGAGAATACTTCGAGATGGTATGGCCCTATTGTATGTATGAGATGCATGTGATGCGTGTAATATTCTTTCATATGTATAATCCCTGTAATATTCTTTCATACGTGCAATGCTTGTAATATTGTTTCACAACCTACGAGTCGATGTAATCTTCAATTATAGCTTTTATAGTAGTAGCTTAGTTTGAAGACGGTGATGAAGATGGAGATCCTCTACACCTGCATAGAGATGGAGATCACCATCTGAAGGGGTCATACTATTTCATTAATTGTTATTCTACCTGTTTTCATATGTTGATATGTTTGTTTGATACGATAGTATCTCTCGCAAAATTAAGTGGAAATGATGCCCTTCCAAATGTTACACCCGTCACCGTTATGCTCATCAATGGTCGGTCTGTCAAAGAAGAGAGTCATTCTTTATCATAACACGAGGGGATATATATCGGACATATACATGCAGAAGCATTTGGTTTACTTAACAAGGCTATCAAAACAGTTTTGAGCCTTGAGGCATAGATTGGCGCTAGGGCATGAAGATGTCACACCAACAACAAGAGTCACATAGAGATGTGATTAGCAAAATGCTGCTTACCCATGTTACTAATATTCTAGCAGTGATGCCAAAGCTCACTAGAAATTAACCAACATGTGAATCTTGACCCAATACGTAACCTAGAGGGAATGTGTAAAATACGTAATGGGAGTCTTATGTTAAATTGTTTAACAATAGACATAGCATAAATATTGTGTTAAACTTTGCTTTTTCTGTTATAGAATAATGGCAGCTAATACTACACCCAGTACCTTTAATTTGCGATTTATTCTCGAGAAATAAAAATTGAACGGAACAAACTTTATGGATTGGTATCGCAACTTGAGAATTATTCTCAAGCAAAAGCGCAAGGAGTACGTTCTTGAAGTGCCCTATCCTGATGATTTGCCTAATAATGCTACTGCTAATGCACGGAGGGTTTATGACAAGCACACTAACGATTCCCTAGACATAAGGTGTCTCATGCTTGCTACAATGTCCTCTGAGCTCTAGAAGCAATATGAGAGCAGCGATGCTCATACTATTATTCAAGGACTGCGTGGCATGTTTGAGAACCAAGCTAGGGCCGAGAGGTTCAACACCTCAAAGTCCCTGTTTGCGTGCAGGCTTGTTGAGGAAAGTCCCGTCAGTCCACATGTGATAAAAATGATTGGCTACATTAAGATTCTGGAAAAACTAGGTTTCCCCTTAGCCAAGAGTTGGCTCCTGATGTGATTCTCCAGTCGCTCCCTCCGAGCTTTGAGCCATTCATATTGAATTATCACATGAACAGTATGAATAAGACCTTGGCCGAATTCATGGGATGCTAAAGACGGCTGAGGAGAGTATCCAGAAAAAAGGTCACATGTGATGATGATGCAGAAAGCTAAGCGCAAACCACCTATCAATAAACTTTGCACTAAGAGCAAACTAACTCCCGATGAGATCGCGAGTGCCTCCAACACAAAGAAGGGCAAAA
The DNA here is from genome assembly GCA_019925245.2 of Oryza australiensis. Lineage (NCBI taxonomy): Eukaryota > Viridiplantae > Streptophyta > Magnoliopsida > Poales > Poaceae > Oryza > Oryza australiensis. The sequence continues at coordinate 46,639 of JAIFGZ020000200.1, forward strand.
AGGGGTCGACGGCATCAGATGCCATTTGCTTCTATTGTAAGGAGACATGTCATTGAAAAAGGAACTGAAAGAAGTACATGGAGGATCTCAAAAAGAAGCAAAGTGTAACTTCTGCTTCAAATATTAATGTTATAGACATTAATCTTGCTACTTCACCTACTGACTCTTGGGTATTTGATACCGGATCAGTAGCTCATATTTGCAACGGCACCTACTGACTCTTGGGTATTTGATACCGGATCAGTAACTCATATTTGCAAACCGTTGCAGGGAATGAGAAGTAGAAGCTTGAGAAAGGGCGAGGTGAACCTGTGCGTCGGCAATGAAGCAACTGTTGCTACAATTGCAATCGGGACTACATCACTTCATTTACCTTCAGGATTAGTTTTGGAATTAAATAATTGTTATTGTGTTCCAACTCTATGTCAAAACGTTATTTTCGCTTCATGTTTGCAAGCGGAAGGATATGATTTTAGATCAATGGACAATGGTTGTTCGGTTTATCTCAGAGATATATTCTATTTTCATACACCATTGCTGAATCGATTATACGTTTTAAATCTTGAAGCGTCTCCCGTCTATAACATTAATACGGAGAGGCAACTTCTAAATGATACAAACCCCACGTTTATCCGGCATTTTCGCTTAGGCCATATAAATCGAAATGCATGGAGAAGCTTCATAAGGATGGATTACTTCACTTTTTTTATTTGAATCATTTGATACATGTGTCTTGTTTACTTGGTAAGATGACAAAGGCACCTTTCACGGGACACAGTGATAGAGCAAGTGACTTGTTGGCACTTGTACATACTGATGTATGTGGGACCAATGAGCTCAACGGTCAGAGGTGGTTATCGATACTTCATTACCTTTATCGATAAGTTTAGTAGATATGGCTATATCTACTTAATGAGGCATAAGTCCGAATCCTTTGAAAAGTTCAAAGAATTCCATTATGAACTACAGAATCATTTAAGGAAAACAATAAGTTTTTACGATCAGATCGCGGAGGGAAATACTTGAGCCAAGAATTTGGTAATCATCTGAAAGATTGTGGAATTGTTCCACAGTTGACTCCACCAGGAACTTCACAAAGGAATGGAGTGTCCAAACGGAGAAATCGCACCTTGTTGAACATGGTGCGGTCCATGATGAGCCAAAGTGATCTTCCATTATCCTTCTGAGGATATGCTTTTGAAACAGCTGCGTTCACACTAAATAGAATTCCATCTAAGTCAGTTGAAAAGACACCATATAAGCTATAGACAAGACGACCCCGTAGTTTGTCTTTTCTTAAAATTTGGGGATGTGAGGCTTATGTAAAACGTTTACAGTCCGACAAGCTCACACATGACGAGCAAAATAAGATTGGTATAGTTCCATATGCTTCAGCAATTGGATCCATCATGTATGCTATGCTTTGTACACGTCCAGATATCTCGTACGTTTTAAGTGCTACCAGCATATACCAGTCAGATTCAGGTGAAGGTCACTGGACTACCGTAAAAAGTACATATCCTTAAATACTTGAAGAACTAAGGATATGTTTCTAGTCTATGGAGATGAAGAAAAACTCGTTGTAAGTGGTTACACCGATGCTAGCTTCTAAACGGACAAGGATGATTATAGATCGCAATCTGGGTTCGTGTTCTGCCTGAACGAAGACGCAGTCAGCTGAAAGAGTTCCAAACAGGATACTGTTGCTGATTCTACAACGGAGGCCGAGTACATCGCTGCTTCAGAAGCTGCAAAGGAGGCTGTTTGGATCAAGGAATTTGATTCTGAGCTGGGTGTGATGACCAGTGCAACTGGTCCAATGTCTCTATTTTGATAATAGTGAAGTCATTGCACAAGCCAAGAAGCCGAGATCACATCAGAAGTTCACATACTTCAGCGATATGATCTCATCCACGAGATTGTGAACAGAAGTGATGTCAAGATATACAAAGTGCACACGGATCTCAATATAGCTGATCCGTTGATAAAACCTCTCCCTCAGTCGAAACATGAGGCGCACACAAGAGCAATGGGTATTAGATACTTACATGATTGACTGTAGTACAAGTGAGAGACTGTTAGTGATATGCCCTAGAGGCAACATGGAGATGTTGGATATCATGGTCAATGTATAAATGAATAAAGTGTTATTCAGTTCTATGAAATAGACATCTTGTATTGATCCATAAGTACGTGACGGGCGAGCCGCACCCAGAGTTCCCCCCGACGGTCCTTGGTCCTAACCCGAGTGCTCCTAATTGGCAGGCTGAGCAGCATCGAGCTGCCCCTGATCAGGGTTTCTTTGGGGAAGAACATCACTTTCAGGGACAGAACAATCAATGGCACCACCACCACCACCAACCACCCGCTGCTCATGACGATGGAGAAGAGGATGACCCATGGCCTGTTTGGGAAGGATTGAAAGTTTCCACAGATCTTGATTTATCAGGTTTCACCATGGAATACCTGCGCTGCCATTGTCCAGATATCTCAATTAAAGAGCTTGCCGAAGCCCTCAATACAAGAGAAGTCTCTTCTTCACCCAGGGAACCACTACTACTAATCACGGAGGAGCAAGCCCGTTTTCAGGTTAGTCTCAATTTCTGTGCAACCATTGATCTTTACCACAGGAAGGTTTTGCCAAGAACCAATCTTGTCAGCAACACCTAGATGAATGATGCTGTCACCAAGTCTACTGTTCTGCATGCCCCGATTGTAATATCGACGGTCTCCTATCAGACTAATCTGCCCACATCCGCTTCCATTGGAAAAGAATTGGTGATCTGGCAACCATGCAGACAGGCTTTGGCACTGCAGATTTGGCCAGATATTCTTGAAGCGCGTCGCCTTGCAAAAAGAGAAGTTCAAACTTTCCAAGCAAGCTCAACTGAAAGAAGCCCAACACAGAGATTAGAAGATCAGCCCAACCAGCACCAGCAAGGAAAGTCCACACTTGGTCTACCAAAGGTGGTCTCAGACCGTTCCAAACACCTGGCAGAGGGAAGTGTTAGACGCAGTGCCCGAATCAACAAAACGGACGGGTACCGTACTGTAAAGCTTGAAATGAAAAGACGCAACTCTGCCCGGTTCTAATTGATGCAGACACTGGAGCAACAGAGCCAATCCCGGTGGAAATCCTGCGAGGATGGGGGATCAACTGTGGAATAGCTCATTGCGAGCTATCTGATGAAGCGCTCACATACTCTGATGCAAATAATGCAGAACACTGATATCCCGTTCCCTACTTGCTATCTCTTTTACAATCATCTTTTAATTCGTTCTGTCAGTGGTTTGTTTTATCAGTCAGTCAGAACTCTGAACTTCTTTATCTGTGTTTCTGTAATCGGCTACTTGATGGTTTTTTCCTATTTTATCTGAACTTTTTATTCCCTGCTTAGCTGGACTTAGTGGGATGATATCTATTTCCTCAATGTGTGAATTATGGTAACGCATAATTGGAATATCTTGTGCTGGAATATTCGTGGTATTAACTCTCCTGGTAAATGGGCAGCCATTTGGGACAAGATAGAGGAAAACAACAGCTCGGTGATTTGCATTCAGGAGACGAAGCGCGATCATTTTGATTCCAGCTATGTCAGAAAGTTTGCCCCCCGTCGTTTTGATCGCTTTGAATTTGTCCCCTCCTTTGGTGCTTCAGGGGGCCTTTTAGTGATATGGAACAACTCACTCTTTTTCTGGTCAGGTTATCGAAGTTGAGAACTTTGCCATCACTATTTGCTTTGTCTCTGTAGTCAGCAACGATCAGTGGCTCCTACCCAACATCTACGGTCCTTGCGTAGAACCCAATAGATCAATCTTCATAGATTGGTTCAAAAGACATCAGATAGACGATGAGACCAATTGGATTTTTCTTGGGGATTTTATTTTTTATAGGTCTCTTGGAAACAGAAATAAGCCTGGTGGTAACCTCTCAGATACACTGGTTTTTAATGATGCTATTGGTCACCTGGGACTTATTGAACTTCCTCTAAAAGGCCGGGCCTATACTTGGAGGGACATGCAGACTGATCCCCTGCTAGAGCAATTGGACTGGTTTTTCACATCCCCAAGTTGGACTACTTTCTTTCCAAACGCTGAAGTTTATCCTCTGGCAAAGACATCGGATCACACGCCGTGCAAAATAGCTATTAGTACAAGAATCCCAAAATCAAATATCTTCCTGTTCGAGAACTTCTGGGTAGAACATGACATGTTCCCACAAACAGTGCAAAATAGCTGGTCTGACTCACCATCAAATAATGATTCAGCAAAGAACATCTCTTTGAAGTTCAAAAGATTACGATCAGATCTCAGAGTATGGAGCCGGAATTTGTCAAATCTCAAGTTGCTAATTTCAAATAGCAATTTGGTAATAGAATTCCTGGACTCCCTTGAAGAGCGAAGGGGACTCTTTTTTCATGAGAATAATTTTCGTATCCTGGTTAAAGAGCAGCTACAAAAACTACTCCATTACAAAAACCTTTACTGGAAAAAAAGATACACAGTAAATAGAGTCACATTAGGAGATGAATGCACAAAATTTTTCCATGCCATGGCCACAATCTCTTATTGAAGGAGGTAATTTCGCATCTTGTAAATGATCATGGCGTGGAGATCACAGATCACGAAGGGAAGGCAGGGCTTATCTGGACTTCCTTCAAAAGCAGGATGGGAATCAGCACTAATCCGACCATGGTTTTCGACCTTCAAAATCTGATCCAACCGAGAGAGGGGCTAGAGATTCTGATTGAGGACTTTTCCCAATCCGAAATTGACGCTATTATAAGCAAGATGCCATCGAACAAAGCTCCCGGACCGGATGGCTTCAACGGTCTGTTTATGAAAAAGTGCTGGCCTACAATTAGGCATGACTTTTACAGACTTTGCAACGATTTCCATTCTGAAACAGTCTCTCTTAATTCCATCAATGCTTCCTTCATAACATTGGTACCCAAAAAGGCCAACCCCAATACGGGTAAATGACTACAGGCCGATTTCCCTGATGAATGTTAGTCTCAAGCTGCTCACAAAAATTCTGGCTGACAGACTTCAGGTGGTCATCACGAATCTAATTCATCGTAATCAATATGGTTTCATCAGAAATAGAACAATACAAGACTGCATAGCCAGGAGTTTCGAATATATTCATCAGCGTCACCAATCCAAAAAACCAGTGATAATTCTTAAGTTGGACATCAAAAAAGCCTTTGACACAGTAGACCACTCGACTATTATCCAAGTCAAGACCCAACTTGGTGTAAACTGGATCAGCGCAATCCTCTCCACTGGAAAATAAACTATTCTCCTCAATGGATCCTCCCCACTGGAAAATCGACTATTCTCCTCAATGGTGTACCTGGGAAATTTTATGATTGTAAACGGGGAGTCAGACAGGGCGATCCCCTCTCCCCACTCCTCTTTGTTCTCGCTGCTGATCTGCTCCAAGCTAGTCAATAAAGCTCTCAATCGAGGTCTTCTGCAACAACCAATCAGACAGCCCACTGATGAGTTCCCAATAATTCAATACGCAGATGACACCCTCTTGGTCATGCAAGCAGAGCCAATGCAACTGCTATTCCTAAAAGGTCTGTTAAACAGCAGTTTTTGGTTGCAACAGGGCTGAAAGTGAACTTTCACAAATCTCAGATGTTGCCGATAAACATTAGTCAGGATAAGTTGCAGCATCTGGCTGCCACATTTGGATGCATGTCGGGTACCCTTCCCTTCACGTACCTAGGACTGCCTATGGGTACCACCAAGCCACGAATGGAAGATCTAACGTCAATCATGGATAGAATCGAACGACGATTATCGGGAAGTTCGGTTTGGCTATCTCTTTCGGGTAGGCTTCAAGCGCTCAATTCGGTCTTAACTCCGATTTCTACGTATGCATTATGTTCCATCAAACTTTCTGTCGGTGTCATTGAGTGCATTTATCGAGCCAAAAAACAGTGTCTATGGCGCGAAAACTCAGATCAAAAACAAGGAGGGAACCTAGTGGCTTGGGAAGCAGTTCAGCGGCCAAAACTCAAGGGTTGACTTGGTGTAATCAATCTCAAGCTTCAAAATGATGCTCTTCTTCTGAAGCAACTACATAAGTTCTACAACAGAGAAGAAACCCCGTGGATTCAGCTGATCTAGTCCAAATACTATACCAACAAAGTCCCACACTCATCTAGGGAAGTTGGATCTTTTTGGTGGAAAGACGTCTTTCGACTGCAGGGAATCTATAGATCAATTGCTCGATGCCACTTGGGCAATGGCTGCTCTGCGAACTTTTGGCTGGATAACTGGATTGACCCCCCTGTTCCAAGCTTACCCTCGATTACACTCATTCGCAACTTCAGACACTGTATCTTTGTACAAATTAATGCATTATAAGAATCTAGAATCAGTGTTTGTTCTGCCAATCTCAACCCAAGCTGCTGAGGAATTGGAAGAATTGCAATGGACGCTGCAGCAACTACCATATGATGAAAATGCTATAGATTCATGGAATCTGATCTGGGGAAGAGACTACACCTCCAAAAAATTCTATGATTTTGTCTATGAATCGGTGCAAGCTCACCCAATCTACGGTAATCTTTGAAAATCATAGTGCATGCCTAGAATTAAATTCTTCATTTGGCTGATCCTTCTAGACCGACTAAATATCAAAGTAATGCTAACCAAAAGACATTGGGAATAGGGAGAATGATTTTTGTGTCATGTGTTCCCTTAACATTGAAGAATCCATTGAACATCTCTTTTTTGACTGCCCCTTTGCGCAACAATGTTGGCATCAAATTAACAAAGCATGGGACCTCTCTATCCCTCATTGAAGATATACTCAATAGTTGCAGCAGTGACAGTTTTGATTTAGAAGCTTGTCAGATTGCTCTTTGAGAGATTTGGAAGATTCGAAATGATAAAGTATTCAACAGAAGGGATAACTCTTTATCTAATTGGTTTCTCAACTTTAGGGCCCAAGGTTATATTCAGGCTACAAGATTCAAGACCACTACTAGAGACGCTTTCTGTTACTGGCTTGATGCCTTCAGTTAGTCTTCCTTCTCTTTTGTACCTAACTCCCCCCTAACCTCTCCATCTAACTTCATTGTAAGTACCTTGTCCCCCCTCCTTTATTAATCAATTTCTCTGTTGTGAGGATTTTTTCCCACAGTCTTTCTTTTCAAAAAATAGTACGTGACTTATTTATGAGACTCATTATATATGAATCTATTTCTAAATAATCCATGATCATATATCATATTATTGAAACTAATATGATTTTAAGATCGACATGTTTATTGATTGATGATCATATCTTATAGATCATGGTATGGAGATACCAAATCAATAAATATGGACACATGTTAGAGAACATGCTGTTGGATAGACCCACCATGAGACACTACAGGAATTAATGTGCCATTAGTTGATCTCAGGTAGTGTTAGTACAAAGTCCTTAAACCTGAGATCATCATGGATTTCAACATGTGTAGTAACCTACTTTGGGACTACCAAACGCTATTCCGTAACTGGATAGTTATAAAAATAGTCTTCGAGTTTGCTATGAAACATGTAGTGGGATGTGAATGATCAAGATGGAATTTGCCCCTCCTTTAAAGAAATATCTCTCGGCCCCTCGAGGTAATAGATTATGGAAGTGCATGGCCATGCCGAGTTGATTGAGGAGTCAATCAACAGAAAGATAATCCAATACGGTTCGAGTGAATGATTAAGCTATTGAAGGGATGGCACACACATCTTGCCTATAGCTTAATTGGTATCGTGAGGTAAAGAGATTTATGTACACATTACAGGTTCAGAGCTGATATTATTTTCTTGTATACTATGGTGTCAATATGTGCTGCTAGACGCCGTTATTGACGATCGACTGAGTTAGACTCAAGCCAGAGAGCCAAGTATACCTGAACCTACAGGGTTGCACGCTTAAGAAGATAAGAACAGGCATTTGAGTTGGACTCGAATATGACCCAAATTATAGGCAGCAGTGGTGGGAGTGGCAGTAGCACATCGAAAAAGGTGGCTGAAAATCCTTTGTCTCAACTGGTGGACGGTCCTATCGTTTCTGAGCATCCTCCTTTGCTGACATCAAAGTTGAAACATGACGCATCACTGTCCTCTCAGCTGGCTGCAGCAGCCAGCAAGGTAGCTAACTCTGTTGCCCCTTCCTCTACTGTGATTGATGCTAATAGTAGCAAGGGCCGGTGGGAAGACTCCTTGTACACCTTGGCGTTGTAGTGTAAGATCTAATGTTGAGACTTTTGATGGCATCGCTAGGGGGATGAGGACTCGCTGCTTAAAGCAATGAAGAAGAAAGCAAAGTGCAATTTGGATGACAGCTTTGCTGCACGGGAGATTTCGGCAACGAAATTTTAGCAACAATCGGCTTCTCGTACAACATCCTCCAGTGAAGGTAATACTGTTCGATGTTTCCTTTCTTTACCCTCTTTACCTGTTGCTTCCAACCTTAGCTCATTAGGAGTCTCTTTGGGTAACTCTTTTGATAAAATTTCTTTTTTCTTAGTGCTTTGAAGCATATTGAGGTTGATAGCACTAAAGTAATTTCTAAGACTAGGGAAGGTAACCAGTCTAAGCACCTTTTTTTAAGATGGATCCTTTAACAACTAGTGATGACGAGGGTGACGATGTTGACGACGCCCTACTTGCTCACTTTGTAAAGGACCTCTCGAAGATTGATATGAGCAAGGTGGACCAAAGTTCCAAAATTTGTGACTTGTTGGTATCCACTAAAAATCCAAATCTTCTTCCAAAAGAAAAGAGCGAAAGGCTCGTTCCCAGAATCCAAAAGCCTCTAAATCTATTTCCTCATGAAAGGTATTTTTGGAATAGCGAGAGGTCGGCTGACTTGGCTAAGACCTAGACTTTATTGTGCTGCTTGAGACAAGGAAGGGGACATGTCAAAGACGAATTTAGATCGCCTCTCTGGGGGTGCTGATTTCGTCTGGCATTGTTTCCCATCAAAAGGTCGATCAGGAGGTATACTTCTAGAAATTAATGTGGCTGTGCTGGATTTATCTTTAATTGTTGAAGAGAATTTTTTTCTGAAATTTCATCTCAACAACAAGGAGGACAATTTTAAATGGATATTGATGGCGGTGTATGGTAGCCTAGGATGATTTTAAATCTAGTTTCTTGGCGTAGTTAGTTCGTACATGCCATCAAAACCATCTTCCTACCCTAATAAGGAGACTTCAACGTCTTAAGAAGTAGCGTTGAAAATAATAATGAATGTTTCACTTTCCTAGGTGGCCTTTTCTCTTCAATGCTATGATCGATAGCTTTGATTTACAAGAAATTGCTCTAACGGGTAGACAATTCACTTGGACAAATTCCCTTCTGTTTCGACTTGTGAGAAACTGGACAGGGTCCTCACATCGACGGAATGGGAATCCAAGTATCCTCTGGTTTCGATTCATGCTCTTGATAGACGGGTGTCAGATCACACGCCTTTGCTTCTTAACACAGGGGAGGCGGCCTTTACGGGAAACATCAAACAGTTCAAATTAGAACTTGGTTGGTTTCTGCGTGATGATTTCCATGATCGTGTCCTTGAGGTATGAAACAAACCAATCAAGGGTCGAAATGCAGTCCAAAAATGACATAACAAGATGAGCGCTTTACGTCGTCATCTTAGAGGTTGGGCTGCTCATACCAGCGGTATCTATAAGAAGAGAAAGGTGAATCTACAGAACACTATTGATCATCTAGACATCGCAGCATAAGTACGAATACTTTCGGATCAAGAAAGAATTCTTCTTGATCAATCGAGGAATTCTTTGGCAAGTATGCTTCGTGAGGAGATCAGATGGTACCAGCGCTCGAAAGTTTCGAATGTGCTATTAGGAGATAACAACACAAAAATTTTTAACTTGATAGCCAACGATAAACATAGGAAGAAGAGGATCTTTTCCTAGATCGGGAAGAAGGGAAAATTGAGGTGGTTGAGGAGTTAAAAAAATATATTACGAGGTTTTATAAAAATTTGTTCGGACCGTCGGAGAAGAACTCGTTTTCACTTGATGAGACAATATTTGGGGATATGGCCCAAGTTTCACAAGCTGAAAAATATTTTCTTACTGCTCCATTTTCGAAAGAAGCGAAAGAAGCCATATTTGCGATGGAGCATAATAAAGCTCTGGATCGGATGGTTTTCAGTGAGTTTTACCAAAAATTTTGGGATGTTATTAAGTATGATCGATGAACCCTTTTAATCGGAAGAAGTGAAAGAAGCCATATTTGCGATGGAGCAAAATAAAGCTCTCTGGACCGAGATGGTTTCCTAGCGAGTTTTACCAAAAATTTTAGGATGTTATTAAGTATGATCCGATGAACCTTTTAACGAATTCCATACTTGTAGCCTCCCAATTTTCAATCTAAATTTTGGAAGTAATTACTTTGGTTCCTAAAGTAAAACAAGTAAATCGAATCCAACAATACCGACCCATATGTTTATTAAATGTCAGTTATAAAATATTCACTAAGGTGACGACAAACCGGATTAGCTCGATTGCTGACTATTTAGAAAATCCCACCCAAACTGCTTTCATGCGTGGACGGAACATTTTAGATGGAGTCATCATCATACATGAAATAGTTCATGAGCTACATAGGAAGAAATTGAGTGGGGTGATATTCAAAATTAACTTCGAAAAAGCATATGATAAGGTTAAATGACCTTTTTTGTTACAAACTCTACGGATGAAAGGTTTTTCGCCCAAGTGAATCTCTTGGATTGAGTCCTTCATCGTCGGGGGAAGTGTGGCAGTCAAAGTCAATGATAATGTTGGGCCTTTCTTTCAGACTAAAAAGGGCCTGCGACAAGGAGACCCTCTCTCTCCAATCCTATTCAACTTTATCGCTGATATGCTAGCCACCTTGATAAACAGGGCCAAAACACAAGGACAATTTGATAGGTCATACCACTTTTGATTGATGGGGGGACTGTTTGACTATAGTGAACAATATAACCAACTCTTTGGTTGTCAGGATATGGGTCGGAATGGAAGGAAGTTGTTGAGAGATTTGAGAAGAAACTGAGTAGCTGGAAAGGAAAACTTCTTTCGTTAAGAGGACAACTTACCTTGATTAACTCAGTTCTTAGTAGTCTCCCAATTTATACAATGTCTTTCCTTGCAATACCTAGCGAGATACTTAAAAAACTTTTACTTTCGATCTAGGTTCTATTGGCAAGGGGATGGATATAAGAAGAAATATCGACTTGCTAAATAGGATATTATTTGTCGTCCCAAAGAACATAGGGGTGATAGGAATACATGATTTTGAGATAAAAAATAAAACGTTGCTTAGTAAATGGTTGTACAAACTACTTACCACCGACGGAATATAGTAACAAGTACTTGTTACGTAATAAATATTTGGAATCACAACCGTTATCTTTAAGCCTATTGGAAAGCAGGGGATTATCATTTTTGGCTAGTGTTATGAAGGTCAAACATGATTTTTTCCGTTTTAGATCCTTCAAGATTAAAGATGGTTCTCAAGTTAGGTTCCGGAGAGACAAATGGTTCGGTAATGTCTCGTTAAGAGAACAGTATTCATGTCTCTATAACATAGTTAGGCATAAACAGTCGACTATAGCACAGATCTTTCAAAACAATACTCTGTGCTTTTCATGGCGAAGGGATTTAATTGGGTCAAAATTAGTAGCTTGGCATAACTTATTGCCTCGTTTAGCTGATTTGGTTTTGGTTCAAAAGCAAAATGAGTTTCACTGGAACCTCACCCCGAATGGGGTCTTCTTGGTCAAATCTCATTATCTAGCTCTAATACATACGGAGTCCCAAATATCAATAGATGGCTTTGAAAGATGAAAGTACCTCTAAAAGTTAAGATATTCCTTTGGTATTTACGCCGAGGCGTGATTCTCACAAAGGACAACCTTACTAAGAGGAATTGGAAGGGTAGCAAGCCATGTTGTTTTTGTCATAAGGATGAAATCATCCAACATTTATTCTTTCAGTGTCGCTTATCTTGTTTAGTGTGGTCTGTAATTAACTTGGTCTCTAATTTAAAACCCCCTCGCAATGTTTGTCATATGTTCGGAAGTTGGCTATCATGTGTTCCTAACGACATGAGAAATTTGATGGGTGCAATTACTTTTTATTGGTTCATTTGGCTAAACAGGAATGAAGTAATTTTTGACAACAAGATGGTGTATTCTCCTTTGCAGGTTATCACTTTAGTTACTCTCTATCAACCTAGTTACCCTCTACCAACCTGGACAACGAAATACTATTGTGATGATATCACGATAGTTAGACCAGGTGGCACAGGAGTTTTTTATACAGGAGCATGAATGACGGTCTAGTCTTCGGATTGATAGTCACTAAGATATTTGTTTCTATCTCACTTTTGTGCTTGGAAATTGTTCTACTAGTTTCTTTCTTCTTTTTTTTGTTGGGTGCATTTTATGCAGAGGCGAGGTGACTCGGTGGAATTGTATCATCTTGATGTAATTAACGAGTCTAAATAAAACTTCTATTATCTAAAAAAATAACTAATATCTAAAGAAAAGAACTCGACCAGTGGGGAAAGGCCGCCCACGGCTTTTCATTAACAAGAAGCCTCAACCAAACCGGCCAGACAAAGGCAACAAACCATGCCCCCAACATGCAGACTCGCGCTCTATAAATCGGTTCTTAACCCGTGCTTTGAGGCCCCTGCCCTTACATGAGGGCCCACTATCCATATAACCCGTGCTTTGAGGCCCCTGCCCCCTTACACGAGGGCCCACTATCCATAATCAATTCTTAATACGTGTTTTTACGAGAGGCTAGTGAGTGATCTTTTTTAAAAGGGCCTGAAATTCGCTCTCATGGCGAGTCAAACGCAGGACCTACAGGTGCTACTTGAGCACTGTAACCGCTAGGCTAGTCTACAGACCCTTTCAAAACTAATCAAATATTTTTGACTAAGCAATCAAACTCTTGATTTAAAGAAAAACTAAACAATCAAACTAACACCTAACAAGAAACTAATTGCGCAGTAATAGCAATGCTACAGTACCATGAACAATAGAAAGCTATAGGATCTTACCCCTATCCGCAGCACATGACAGTAAGTTCATGTTTTTAACCCCTATAGGATCTTAGCCGTATCCCCTACAATACCCTTTTGCTAATACCAAGTATTTCATTTGTAGTATGTGTAACGTGACGCTGACAGAGTACAGATTCTATGAAATAGGTTGTATTGCAAATTAGTGTTCAACAGAAAGTAACATAACTGCCAAATTTGCCTACAAAGATAAAGTCAATAACTGCAGGAAATATACTAACGTGAATACCACATCACTAACAGCTGCATGAACTTACAGTAATTTGATGACTGGCCATTAGGTAGTTTCTTGTCTATGGCCGATGCTCCTACAGACTTTTTCTTTGCTTTTCCTTGTATTTTCAGTCTTTTCAGCATACTTTGAGGCTGCAATTACCAAATGCTATTCAAAGAAGTCCTGAATACTTCTCAGAAATGGCCATAAAGGTAGCACAAATAGCCATGAAAGAAAATCATTTAAGAGAAACTCACAGTACAAGCAACATTACAGAGAAGAGATAACTATTGTTAGATGGAAATGATATGTAAAATAGTAAAATAATATTTTCAACCAATTCTGTGGTACATTCTATGTATGTAAATTTGTAGCAAAATCATGAGAAATCAATTGACATTTCAGTTCTAAAAATTAAGCTCAATGAAAATCATTTGGTTAGTGCCAGAAAGTATAAAAACAGGAAGTAGAATCGAGTTATCACTCAATGGACAATGAGCTGATAAGGTCAAAGAAACTTAGACCCAACTTTACCCTTTTTTATGCTCAGAGGCTGGAGCTGATACATGGACAATCCAAAAGAATGGCATATGACAAAACAAACAGTTGTACAAGGGAAGTGAAAAAGAAACTGTCAAATACATTGGTTATGCATGGTCAAAGGCTCAGCTCAATATTAACTTGATTTATTGTGGACTCTTCAGGACAGCTGACATGAATTTCCAGTATCATGAAGAGCACTGTATTGCTCATTTCAAAAGCTTCTATGGCCTCTTGAATTAAACGAGAAATAACTGGAGCAGATAGTAAACTGCATATATTTATTACATTCATGTGCTTAACTGTGTAGAACTGAGAACATTAAAAAGCAGATAATGCAGATTCTTCTTAGAGAATTAGAGGTTCTGAAGGATAATAACACAATTTTGACAAGGGAAAAACAATACAAAAAAGTAATTACCAGATCTGTGCACCTGTCAAAAGAGTACATGTCAGTGACGCTTCTCCTTGGAATATAGGCATGTTTAGTGATTTCTCCAGTCTCAAGGTAGTTGATTACAGACTTAAGTGTTCGGAATACATGACGACTAACAGGATCAGTATAATACTGCACAAGAAGATAATGAACTATTAGAAAATATTTATCAAATTATTGCTGTCAGTGAATGTGTTCCCACTTCCCAGCATATTATATCAAAAGAATCACATGCTATATTGTAATGTACCGGGTCTTTCCTAATTCCATCATTGCACTTTCTAAATATTATTTCCTTCACCCATCCTTCTGGAAGCCCATCTGGATTAAATTCTACCACTGCAAGAATCTGTAAACAAGTCTAACAATTAGCTCTAAAAAAGCATACTTACCTAGTAACATAAATATTTTCAGCAAATACCATACATTATCTTCAGATCTTGTATCACACAACCCATTTATGTCACATCTAGAAATCTTCCCCTCATTAGAATAGAGCAGTACATTTTCTTTCGACAAGAATCTCATTCCAGTAGGCAGATGAACATAGAACTGCAAACAACAAATTTCCATGGATATTTAGTCACATGTAATTGCAAAAAATTATATCAGATAATCAAAAATTATTTGTCACACTGAGCCTCCGCCCTAAAAGGCACTTCCAGCAAATTCCACCCTATGGTGCACCACATGCATTTTATCTAAAGCATGGTGCAAATGACCATGAATACACCTGGAGACGACCCTCAAAATCCTAGAGACGACCCTGAATACACCTGATGTTAACTGAAAACGAGGTCCAAATTACCTTGTACATTTTTTCCATCTTCTTACCCCCAGCTCTGATTTCAATTACCCACCCATCTGGAAGCCAAGTGTGCATTCTCTGCATGTGAAAAACAGGAAAGCACAACACAATTGGAATCAACAATGGTACAAAAAAATCACATCATCATAAAGTACAGCTTACATGAAGCTCATTGTCATCGGCACACGCCTGAGACTCCAGCACGCGCTCATCCATCTCAGAAAAAAGATAATGTAGTGTCTCCATCTTTGTCGAGAATGTGTATCCTGACACTGGGGAAGTGTAGTACTGCACAGAAATGATCAGAAAGCAACCAAAACTGTAACATCTCGACCCAGATCATCTTACAAATATCAAATATGGCATAGAGATATATAGGTATGGGCATATGTTAGAATGAATACCCGGTAGATGTTGTCATTGTCGCCACAGCGTACCTCCATGATCCAACCATCAGGAAGCCAACCAGGTAGTTCATCCAACACCTCCGCATCCTTGTCCTCTGCTTCCTTTGCCTCCAAACCCTCTTCCCTTTGCTTCTTCAATTCTTTTGCCTCAACATGCTGCTCCGTTTCGTTGTCATCTAAGATCACCACCGGAAGAAGCAAGTCGTCAACCTCTCTGTGGCAGAAGAAGCAAATCATGACAGTGAGTTAAATTATACACAGCCAAATGAGTATGCACAGCATTAACTCAGTTCACACTAGCAAAACTGCCCATGAACTTCTGGTTTTGATATCAGTTCTTTGTGCAATTATTTTTCTTTGAAATGTTGATACTAACCAGTAACCGCCATCCTTAGTAAGCAAAAAAATGCTGACCAAATGTGACCCAAAAAACAGTTGAAGGAACATAGAAACTCAGAAGTCGGACCGAAAATACAGGGACTATACCTCTCAGGGACGAAGCTAGCCCTGTTCATCAGGGTCAGCCGACTCCGACGAAATTCGAAATCCTTTAGTAAAAGGTTTGTTTTGATCATGGTTTACTGTGCTATGCAATGGAGCTGACCCTGGCAATATTTTCGGCTGGCTTCGCCCCTGATTACCTCTAATCATGCACTGCTCAGATACGAAAAAACTGAAATAGCTACAAAAATCTACCTCTACTGGGCATAAATCAACCGTTTGCAATCACCATATGAGTGTATCCATCCCATAAGTACACAATCAATTCATTCATGACGGTGAGCTAGTTCCACTACACCAGAAGAATCAATATTAATGCCAGAAATCGGCGCCTAGAACCAAAATAGGAGTATGGTTTACACGAATCGCGCAATAGAAGTGCGCACTTAAATACATAAGAACAGGGACTGTCTAGTTTGACTCCCACTTTTCACTACTACTCGTGTGATTATCATATATCAGTCAAGCTCATAGCAAACTAGCACTCTACTCTTGGGAACATCACGCTGAGAGAGAAGAGGGACGAACCTGGCGTAGCCAGACGACGAAGCAAAGCGGCGGCGCCGTCGAGGAAGTGGGGGGGAAGGCTTTCCGGCTCCGAGCGGAGGAGCGCTGGAGGCGAGCCTGGAGGAGGAGCGGCGCGGCGCCACGCCGGCCGGGTTGGACATGGGAGGGTCGGCCTCACCGCACGGGAGATCGCTCGGCGATGGGCGGTGGGCGGCGGCAGGTGGCACAGGTGGCAGACTAGCAGCGTGGAGAGCAGGTGGGAATCGGTGCGCGTCTCAATTCTCGGACGCTGGTGGGAGCCCACATGGATGAGCTCCCTAGGTTCCTGTACTGGAGAGCTGGTAGTGCGATCCGTCGGCTTGAATTCATCTGAGGAGAGTGAAGCTGCCATCGGACGGCACTCGTATGGCGCAGTCCACCCTGTACAACAAAGGAGTCCAGCATCACTCAGTTACTCAGTCCCAAGGAGGTGTCCACCAAGCGCAGACGAAATAAATAAAGCCCCGGCATGGCCAGAAATCCAGAAAGCCAGAAGCAGGGCCGCTATTAATGGCATTTATTTACACTACACTAGTGCGTGGTCTTAGATTTTTTTTTAAAAGACTGCAGGAAGAATCCAAAAAACAACGAAATGTAATAATCAGCATGAAACAGAACGGGCATGCTTACAGGGGGTTAGCTGGTTAGATGGTTAGTTACAAGGACAAATACAAAAAGCGCTTAACTAAAAGCATCAAGCCAAAATCAAAAAGCATCTTTTGTAATCGGCTTTGAAGCGAGCCAATTACAAATGGTATTGATTTTTGAAGTTACTTAACCACCTGGATTGATGTAGATCCCTCCTTTCAAAAACCTTGTCATTGCGCATCTTTCAGATTTCCAAGAGAGCTATAACAACTTCAAGAGGAAAAATGTGTCCATGATCACATTTTACCTGGGGGAGGCGATCCTGGAGAGGGAGCGATTGATCCCAAATCATATTAATCGACGCCCAACATTGGCTTGCAAAAGGACAGGCGAAGAAGAGGTGTGGGATAGTCTCATCTTCTTCTGTGTTACGCATGTCACAGTGATCATCGTCTTTGTACCCTATATTTCTTCTTGTTAACATTGTTTTGGTGTTTGGGCGATCCATCAGAACAAGCCAGGTGAAGAATTTGACTCTTCGGGTGCAGTGTGACTTCCACATCATCTTGTAAACCGGGTGAGCTTGTATTGCGTTGTAGATGTAGTTGCAGAGTTTTCTTGATGAGTAATCGCTTCCTCATATTGGATTCCAACTATCTAAGGAGTGTTCATCATAGGGTATGTGTTGTAGGTGATCTTGTAGGAGTTCTAGTTCCTCTAGGGCCTGCTGTGACTAGGGTTCACCTTCTCGTTAGCCCTTGCCTTAGTGCCGCCCTCGCTGGTAAGACGGTTTTCGCGTGAAAACCACAAGCCGCGAAAACCACCTAGCGATGAACAAGAACAAATTTGAATTTGGATTATTTCGTGCGTATCGCGAAAACCGCGCCAAAATCGCGAAAACCTCGCAAAACCGCGAAACCGCGCAAACCGCGTGAAAACCGCGAAACCGTGAAAACTATAATTTAAATTTGAACCGAATTCAAATCTGTCATGCCGCGGTTTTCGGTCAAACCGCGCAAAACCGCGCCACATACCGTGGTTTTCGCGGCAAACCGCGCAAAATTTATTTTTTATAATATATATATATATATATATATATTTGTGATAAAATGAATTTTTTCAAATTTTTTGAATTCGCGTGAAATTATTGAAACGAAACCGCGACAATGCAGTACCGCCGCTGCGGTACGCGCAGCTATGCGGATTTCACGTTGGTTTCGCGGAAAGGAAACCCCAGGCGTGACGGGGAGTATGAAGAGGGAATCAAGGTCTTTGCTTTGCATGACCCTCGGACGAGATGGTTTTGATCTAGAATAGGAAGCACATCTTGGATATGTCGATTTAGGAGATTATCAATCCATAGATCCTCCCAGAAGCTTGCCATGGATCCATTCCCAATTGTACAGCGAGCTACGGTGTGATAGATTGTTTAGTCTGAACACATCCTTCCACCAGAAGGACCCAACTTCCCGCGCTGTATGAGGTAGTCTGGTGGAGTAGTATCGGGACCAAATCAATTGCACCCAGGGTACTTTTGCTTTGTTGTAGAATTTGTGTAGCTGCTTTAGAAGTAAAGCGTCATTCTGGATCCTAAGGTTTATGAATCCGAGACCACCCTTGTTCTTTGGTTGTTGGACTAAATCCCAAGCCACTAGGTTATCACCTTGCTTTTTCTGTATTTCCTCGCCATAAGCACTATTTTCTCGCACAGTCAATGTTGTCAATTACCCCAATAGGTAGTTTGATGGTGCATATAGCGTAGGTGGTGATTGGTGTTAGGACCGAATTGAGCATTTGAAGTCTACCTGAGTAAGATAACCAGGTAGAACAGCCAGATAACCTGCGTTCTACTCTGTTCATCATTGGCATGAGAGCCTCCATTCTTAGTTGGTTGTACCCATAGGTAGCCCGAGGTATGTGAATGGGAAAGCGACAATGCTGCATCCGAAGCTATTTGCCAAACAATCCAATCTTTCTGCTGGTACATTGATCGGTAACATCTGAGATTTTCTGAAATTTACTTTGAGGCCCATAGATTCATAGAAACTGTTAAGTAGGGATTTGAGAAATAATAACTAGCATATATCAGCCTGCATAATGAGGAGAGTGTCATCTGCGTACTGCACGATGGGAAAGTCTTGTGTTGGTACAGTCGAATTGGTGGCTTGAGAAGGTTTTCTAAGTCGCTTTGTTTACCGAGGACTTGTAGCAGACGTCATTGCCAGGACAAAAAGCGGTGGCGATAGTGGATCACCTTGACGAACACTGCATTTGCAATGGAAGAATTTTCCTGATACTCCATTAAGTAGGATAGCAGATCGGCCAGAGCAGAGGATTGATCGAATCCAATTAATCCATTTAGGTGGGAATCCCAGATGATCCATGATCTAAATGATGACTGAGTGCTCAATAGTGTCAAAGGCTTTTTTGAAGTCTAGTTTGAGGATGATTGCATGTCGTTTGGAGTGGTGGCATTGATGTATGTACTCAAAACTCCAAGCTAAACATTCTTGAATGGTGCGCGATCTGATGAAGCCATACTGGTTAGGATGTATCAAATCAGTAATGATGGACTACAGACGATCAGCTAGGATTTTCATGACCAGCTTGAGACTGATGTTCATCAGGGAGATTGGTTGATAATCATTGACTGTGTTTGGATTTTTGGTTTTGGGGATCAAGGTGATGTATGAAGCATTGATGCAATCTAGATTGGCTGTACCTGAGTAGAGATCGCTGCAAAGCCTATAGAAATCATCTTTGATGATTTGCCAACATTTTTTCATGAAAATACCATTGAAATTGTCCGGTCCAAGTGCTTTATCTGGGACATCTTTTGGACTATGAGGTCAATATCTGAAGCTTGGAAGGGATCATCCAAGTTTTGCAGACCTTCTGTTGCTGTGATGAGGTTTGCTAAATCAAAAACCATAACAGGATTAACGTTGATGCCCATTCTATTTCGGAAGGATGTCTAGAGCAGGCCAGCTTTTCCTTCATGATCATAAATGTCTATACCTTGATCATTTAGAATGCGCGGGATGAGATTTCTTCTGTAAGAGATTGTTGCCATTGCATGGAAGAACTTAGTGCATTCATCTCCAAATCTTATTCTATTCACCGTGTATCTTTTCCTCCAGTAAAGATTCTTGAAATGAAGCAACGTCTTTAGCTGATTCTTGGTCAGGTTTCTTAAATTGTTTTCTGGGTTAAAGAGGCCTCTTCTATCTTCTAAAGCATCCATGAAGGTAGTCACCTTGTTGCAGTTTTCAATCAGCAACTTTAGATTCGATAGGTAGTGACTCCAGCTTCTTAGATCAGATCTTAGTTTCTTGAATTTTGCAGAGATATTCTTTGTAGAGTCACTTATTTTAGAGGAAACCAGTTAGCTGTCTTGAACCGTTTGGTAGAAAGCCTCATGCTCAATCCAATAGTTTTCAAATCTAAAGATATTTGATCGGGTAATCCTCGTGCTGATGGCAACCTTGCATGGGATATGACTAGATGTAGTCTTTGCTAGGGGAAGACTTACGTATTTGGGAAGGTTAAAGTCCGGTTTGGAGAGGTGAAGAACTAGTCTAATTGTTCTAGCAAAGGATCCGATTGCATGTTACTCTAGGTATAGGCCCTTCCTTTGAGGGGTAGCTCGATGAGACCTAAATGTTCGATGACATCATTAAAAAATGAGAGTTTATTAAAGATTACCACGAGCTTATTTCGGTTGTTGAGAGATCTATAAAAGTTGAAATCTCCCAAGAAAATCCAATTTATCTCATTGTCGATGTGGTGTTCCCTGAACCAGTTTATGAAAATTATGCAAGCTGGTTCCTCGCAGGGTCCATAGATATTGGTTCGGAACCATTGTTCATCGTTTACAGTAGACTTAAACTTAACAGTGATGCCAAAACTCCTCTTGTCAAGAACGGTTCCTGTGAACAAAGAGTTGTTCCCAAGAACAAGCAGCCCCCCTGATGCTCCAATCGAAGGGACGAAGTCGAAATGATCAAAACGCATTGGGGAAATTTTGCGGATGAAAGTTGAATCAAAAGAATCGCATTTAGCCTCTTGGAGGCAAATAACAGAGTTGTTATTTTCTTCAATTTTGTCCGAATGGCAGCTCATTTGCTAGCAGCGTTGATACCCCGAATATTACAACATAAAATGTCCAACTACGTAAATTCATAGATAATGATAAAAGAATAAAAGTTTATACCCACGATGACCAGCAAGGATGGGATAGGGGCGAGATTGTAAACAATGTTCAGGGTGAAACATAAGAGACCACAAAAAGATCATTGAGACAGCAAAAGTTCTGATTGAAGGTGTGTGCAATAGGGTAGATGGAGCAGGTGCTGTAGGCATTACTAGCCTCCTCTTGCAGTTGATTGGCTTGCATTATCATCTGTGGTTCTGCTAGTGGGTGCCTGCAATAGCGCATCATTAGATAGCTCGCCAGGAGCTATTCCGCAGTTGATACCCCAGCCTCTGAGGATGTCCAGTGGCATCGGCTCTGTCTTCCCTATGTCAGCATCAATGATCACTGGACATAGCTTACGTCTCTTTATTTCCGGCTTGACCGTGCGGTAACCATCGATCTTGTTGATTCTTGCTGCGTCGACACTCCCTTCCACCAGGTGACTCGAGGGATCTGAGATTGTCATAGGCAAACAAAGCACATCAGTGGGACGGGGGGTTTTCTTCTTCATGTCTTTGGCACTAGGCGCATTGGGCTGAATCTAGCTCGTTTGAAATTCAAAAAATTGTGGGCCAGAACTAATTGGGCCTGCTGGTTTTACCCCTAGTCTTTGTGAACCGTGCTCTCTCTCGGTGTCTTCCTTGGTGCTGGGATCAGATGGAGAAGCTGGGAAACTGTGAGCTGCAAGGCGCCTTGCCTCCACGATGTCCGACTAGAGTTACAGCGCTAGGGCATGCAGACAGGGTTGCCAGACCATGAGTTCCAAGCCTGTTGAAGTGCTCGGAGGCGGTTGTTCTTGCAGGTTCTCCCTTTCGATTAGAAAGGGCCTAATAAGAAGGAGCCGAGCGATGCAGGGTTGGAAGACATTTGGGAACATGCTTGGGGATGCCTTTCCTATGAAACAAGCTGATGGTAGCACAGTGGTTTTGGACTGCTCGCAATTTGGCCAAGTCTTCATTCAGGATAGAAGAGACCTCACTTGAAGAGAAAGAGCTTTCTTGAGCTTGAAGGTCTCTGGCTAGCTCATCAAGGGAGATGCCTGGGCCTGTGCAGTAGAGAAATTCCATAGATGAGCCTGATAGGTATAAATCCATTGAGTGATGCGGGACTTCTGGATGCTACATTCCCTGATGATGCTAGTTGTCCCCTTGAAGAATAACTGGCTCCCAGGCTGGCCAGGGTTCCTGCACATTTGGTTTTGCGATTGGGGGGATGGCAACATTGTTTTGAGATTGTTGGTTTGGGAGCTGATTACCATGAGCCCACTGATTGGGGTGAGGGTTGGCACCGAGGAAGCCCAGATGTGCGCGACACCCTGTTGTTCCTCTTGCCGGTTAGGCTCTTGCGGTGCGGCCCAAGGATGGCGGCGTGTGCTTTAGGTGTGGCTCACCGTGGAATGGCACAGGGTCTTCATTGGCAGGGAAGTCGTCAGGAAAGTTTCCATTGAGGATGTAAACCAGGACCATCCAGGAGCGGCCCAATCCTCCAATTAAGGTGCCGCGGGAAAAATCAGGCTCCTGGGAGCGTGGTCTTAGATTGACGGTATTAACACTCTCTTTTTTCCTCTTTCCTTGCTTATCTTTTGTTGTTCATGCAATATTTATAGAAAAGTTGCTTTAAAAATCATATCAATCCATTTTTTAAGATTTTTAAGTTAGTACTTAATTAATCATGCACTAAAATGTTGTTTTGTTTTTCGTGTCGTGAGGAAAGGTTCCTAACCCTAACCCTAAACATCATAGTATAGCGAGTGTAGTAAGTGATGTAAGTGGGAATTAAAAATTGTCACATCAAATTTATGTTTTGGGGAGGAGAGACAGATTTGTAGCCAGTGTTGTCCAATTTTGGCACTAGGGTCAAAGTGTCAATTCTAGTGATCTGTATTATGAGGTGCATAAGATTAAAGAGAGATGATGACACAAAGATTATACTGGTTCAAGCCCTCGGTGAGAGGTAATACTCTAGTCTAGTGTGTATGAGATTAGATCTGTGTCAAGGGTTTCGCAATACGGCATTAAGGTAAGCACGTAGCGATTACCATGGTGTGCATGCCGGGTAATGAGGAGTTGCGTGGAGTCATCTTCGGTTGCCCCCGATCTCGGGACCCCTGCCCCCTCTTATATAGGATGAGGGGAGGGATACAAGGAAACTATCTAGTCGGTTATATTTAAATCTTTACATTCTATCTATAAAAGATATGCATGATACTCATGATTTATATCTCATCCCGAGGATCTCTCTTTCTTGGATTACATGTAAGCTGCATGGACCTAGATACTTGGCCCACCTCATGCTATTCGGCACAAAGACCCAACATGAGATACCCGGGTACCGTGTACCCCACAGTAGCCCCCAACTCTATACTTAGTTAAACATCAACCAAGTGGAGAGTAAAGAACAAGAGTTCCCAATGATGCATGGTCGAATAAGGCAGCCCCTAGGAGATCTTCCTCATCCAATAGAGCCAGCCAAATCATATAGGTCAGGTCGGCAATGACGAAGTCGGCCAACACAAGGGCGAAGAAGCCTGTTGGAGGCAGCAGAGGCAATCGACGTGGAGGCACAACCCCTAATCGGTGGCGACGAGAGCTAACCATCATGGTGACAAGGTTGTCCGACGATAATGTAGGCAGCCAGCCTAGAGACGCAAACTTCAGCTAACAGTGGAGGAACCGACCAACACAAGGATGAGGTCACCCAGCAGTGGCGAAACAATCGACGTAGAGACATAGTCCCCAGTCAGCAACTGTTGGTATTTCTTACAGTCATAGATAAATTCACAAGCGCACGGAATACCGTTGTAGCACTTCACCCAGTAGTATTCTAAGGTATCGAATTCACAGGAACATGTATGTATTATCTAAGGATCACGTTCATCCAAGGATACCAAGAATATATAGGCAAGGTATAGAGAAGATTTCTATGGTTGTAGCTTTAGATAGATGGTAATTGTCTTACTCTAATTACTTACTTTGGGCGTCGGCTTACACTCGGTCTACTGAGTGACTCCGGCCTACAAGCTCCACGACGTACCTGAATGTGGAGGATTACAAAGGCCGGATAGGACTATCACCACCTACCGCCTACGTCTACAACCCATGGAGTACGCGGCAAACAAAGGTAAACTTCAGTCTAGACACCACGTCTACGCTAATGATTACTACTCTAATCTTGGCCAAGAACACCCATCTTCATCAGGGGTCTTAGACTAGAGCATCCACCAATGGACGATCATCCCCTAAGTAAATGCAGCAAAGTAATTATTCTAAGTAAAGGAAAACAACTATAGTAAATCACGAACACTTACTTGATTGAATAAGCATCCGTCAAGGTACAAGATCGAAGGTCAATGTCGAGATACCCGGCACTCCTCCGGACTATCCCTCAACTCTCTACCCTATTTTCTAAGCATTAGACAACTAGGGCTACGCCTTTGGAATGGGGCTTTGATCTTCTTGAGTTGTGTGTTGATTGAAGTGAAGCCCTCTTCCTTTATAGCCTTCAAACGGTGGTTGTAGAGTCGGTTCTCAACCGCCAAACGTGTATAACCTCCATTAGGGATGGTTGATATTGTGCCACGTGGAAGGAGGGAGCCGGAGGCGCCAAGTCTGGTTTGGCCGAACCAGCTCCACCGCCTCTGGCTACCGACTTTGGCCAGAGGATGACAGGTGGGCCCCTTGGTCGGTTTCTAGGTGTTTGGCCCCAGTTTAAGTCAGTTTCATCTGACTTGTGGACCCTCTGATGTATGGGATGCTGACGTGGCAAACGTTGATTGGTCGGAGTTGTGTTTCTTCGCCACGAAAGCGTGCTTTCACTTCATTTCGATGTATCATTCACCTGCATACAAATATTCACCAACACTTGTGGAGAGTATTAGTAAATAACTCTATCTCTATGTTGATGTTCATCTTTTATTTATTTTATGCAGGGGTTGATGGTCGGATTTTAGCAGTTAGGGACCGTCAACAAGCTCCCCCATAGTCCTTTGCTCGTCCTCGAGTAATGGTTTGAGTACTAAGATGGATCATAACTTCTTTTGGTATAATGCTTACATACAAGTTATTCCAAAACATACTTATATCTGTGAATCTGGATGTGTCTATCATGTTATCCTGGGTTATTGAAGAATGGAACAGTCTAGGTTTAAGTTACCTTCATTCCTTCTGCTAAGTGACTTGGTTTTTTAAATAAATTTTCAAAATAGAAAAACATAGCTTTACTCCTCGGATGATTCTCTCATGTCACTCAACGTGTTTGTTTCCTCACCAAGGCATTGTTCGCCTCTTTTATTCTACTTCTAATAAGGCTTACGTGGGCTCAAGGTAGGAAAAAAATCATGAGGCATACTTGCATTAAATATTTTGTAAAGTCAAAGAGTAGATCCAAGAAGAATACTAGTCATGCAATCATGATCTTGTGCATAAATATGAAAGGGTATGCAAGTGGAAAATGGAAAAAATAAAACATGGGTCGGTGACTCCTTCTTGTAAGTTCTCCAAATTAAGAGAACGTGGCTAAGAACACTTTTTTTCATCATGCTCGAAATATTTTATTTCTTCTCTTGTGAGCATTATGATTTTCTACCATTACTTTTTCATATATTCTTTTAGCTCATGTCTCATTTGGCATGTATAGTAGGATGGAGAATCATAATTATTTGGAGTCTTTAGTTGGTGGAGAGCTGATGGTGATGCAGACTTACGGAGTAGAAATTTGCATATGGTGGTGAATGAGATATATTCTTGGCTAAATCTCTAATGTAGAGGGAGAGCAATTTTATTTGGTGGCTATGCACAAGATTTTGGTCATGAAGGCATGAAAATAAATCTAACAAGGATCTAACTATTTGACAAAACTCAAAATGACTACAAGCAACATATGTATAAGTTTTTATCATGAAGATCAACATATGGCTCTGGTGGGAATAAAACATCATCGAGGACTTTGTAAAGCTATAGTTTTTTGGATTTTTAAAATAAAATACCCAAGCATCTTATGCAGTATGGAATAAAGTTACTCATTACCAAACTATATCTCATTCGTCAATTACTTAGATAACATGTTTTCCCTAAATATATGATTTCACACACAACAAGTGAATGTCATAGGAATAAAATGTATGTGAGCCAACCAAATAAATCACGTTTCCATGCATGGATTATTAGCTTAAGATTAATCATAGTGCTAGAAGATTTTTTAAAAAATTATGAAACAGGGCAATAGAGGGTCAGGAATTGCAAACCTTCGCATCGAAAAATTTTGAAGACAAGTGGAGCCCGCCTTGGTTTGGCCGAACCCTAGTTCGACGAACCACTGGATTCCATTTGTGTTGATTTTTCTTGTAGTGGCAGTGCAAAATTGTGCAACATTGTGGTGGGTGTTTCTTGAGAGATTTTGCTTCAATAATCGAGGACACCCCCACAATTGTTCTTGTACATGCGAACTTTATTCGAAACAAAGCACAAGTGGAAGCAAATAGCGGTTCTATCGGTGTAATAATGTCGGGACGCACTTCGAACCTCTTATTATAGTTGAAGGAATGTATAACATAGCTCATATTTTCCTTCAAACACAATGAGACGTTCGACGCTTCGAGAGAAGGATATAGGAGACGTTGCTCGGCCTTTGGCCTGCTAGTCAACTTCAGCCTGAGATGTGCCCGTCAAACCACTCGAAGGCGGCGACCAGATATGTTACACTTTCAGGAGACTTGACAAAATAGCTAAAGATCTACAACATCTTAAATATTTCCCAGGTTGTGCACTAGATTCACACTTTCATCTCAAGCATGGGCATTCATAGCAAACACAATTAAGATAAAAGGAACTTAAATATTTACCTCTACTTAATTATTACATAGGCCGACCAGCAAAATAGATATAACTAAATCAGAGGACAGCGGAAGTGGATATTCCAGTGGCAAGAGAGTACATTAAACAAGTTAATGTACTGGCAAGCACAAGTGGTAACGCCCCACCCTTCCCCGGGTTGGGCCTGCCTACATCTAAAAGCTCTCTAGGATCTCAAGACTATCCTTACAGCCCAACATAAGTCTTTTCTGTGCACTTTGTCCTCACTCATGTGCAACCAGGAAGAACTTCCCAGTCCCCACCCTTCCTCGAGCTGGGCCCGCCTACATCTGGAAACTCTCTAGGATCTCAAGACTACCCTCACAGCCCAACACAAGTCTTTTTGTGCACTTTGTCCTCCCTCATGTGCAACCAGGAAGAACTTTCCAATCGATCACCCATCCCCAAATTGCCCTAGGCCAAGCACGGTTAACCTAAGAGTTCTTTAGAGATGAGCTTCCAGAAAAGAAGTTGCAACTTGTTGGTAAGAGTATTCTATTAATCCTATTAAGCACTGGGCCAGGATGTTACACAAGTCAAGCTTAACATACTACATGTAAGGCATATAGTCGAAGGAAAGCTTTATATGTAGTTCAATTTCAGCATAAAGCAAGTTTTATTTCACAAGTATATTTGTAAAAGAGTTACAATTCAATTAACAACAAATTTTAAGTTTCATCATTTATTTCATCATGATTCCATCATAATCAATATCTTGTTGCCCTCCATGACAACAAGTCACAATATATCATCACTCTCACACAACTCAACACAATTTGTCATTTTCAAAACAAGTCATATGTCCATATTTTTGTAAATATAGAGTCTATACTCACGACACTTCACCAAAGCGCTCTTTGTTAGTGATATGCCCTAGAGGCAACATGGAGATGTTGGATATCACGTCAATGTTTATGTATTTATGAATAAAGTGTTATTCAGTTCCATGAAATAGACATCTTGTATTGATCAATAAGTACGTGACTTATTTATGAGACTCTTTATGTATGAATCTATTTCTAAACGATCCACGATCATATGTCATATTGTTGAAACAAATATGATTTTAAGATCGGCATGTTTATTGATTGATGATCATGTCTCATAGATCATGGGTATGGAGATATCAAATCAATAAACATGGACATATGTGTTGGAGAACACATTGTTGGATAGACCCACCATGAGACACTACGGGAATTAATGTGCCATTAGTTGGTCTCGGGTAGTGTTGGTACAAAGTCCTTAGACGAGATCACCATGGATTCCAACATGTGTAGTAGCCTACTTTGGGACTACCAAACGCTATTCCGTAATGGGTAGTTATAAAGGTAGTTTTCGGGTTTGCTATGAAACATGGAGTGGGATGTGAGTGATCAAGATGGAATTTGTCCCTCCTTTGGAGAGATATCTCGGGCCCTCGAGGTAATGGATTATGGAAATGCATGGCCATGCTAAGTTGATTGAGGAGTCAATCAACGGACGGATAGTCCAATACGGTTCGAGTGAATGGTTAAGCTATTGAAGGGATGGCACACATCTTGCCTATAGCTTAACCGGTATCGTGAGGCAAAGGGATTTGTTTACACATTACAGTTCGAGCCGATATTATATTCTTGTATACTATGGTGTCAATATGTCTTTGCTAGGCGCCGTCGTGTGATGTGGTGGCCGAGTTGGACTCGAGCCGACGATCGGCTAAGTTAGACTATAGCCGAAACCGAGTATACCTGAACCTACGGGGTCGCACGCTTAAGGGGATAAGAACAGGCATTCGAGTTGGACTCGGATACGGCTCGATCGGATAGGGATCCGATCGGATAGAGTCCTATGGGCTTACGACGTGTGGGCGGCCAACTCTATGAGATACGGATGAGATCCGATTCAAAATAGAGTCCTAATCGGCCACTAGTCCCGTCGGCCAACTCTATATAAAGGAGGGAGGGGTGGAGAGCTGCGGCATGTCAATTGCATCGCGTGCAACGAAGTCGTCGAGAACAATCTCCACGGAAACCCTCCCCACTTTCGAGCTAAACCCTAGCCTTGCATCGCGTGCTAGCACACGGGTGTACGGCGTTCGTCCCGGACGTGTGGATACCGGTAGAGGCGCTGCTACGTTGCGCGCTGTTGATCGGCTTCGGATCGGGCTGCGGCCGGGCGCATCGGAGCGAGGCGTGAAGCGCGGCCGGACGACTCGAATCGGGCGATTGGAGAATCGGCTGTCTCAGGGAATCGGCTACTTGTTCGGATCGGATTGCCCGATTGGCTATTCCGCCGTACTCTAATCCAATCGGTAACGATCTATCGGCCCTTACTTGCAAGTGTTCTGGTTTGCGCGGTAAAAGTTTTTGTTTTCGGCTAGCGTAGCCTCCGCGTAACCCATCGGTGGTATCGAGCTAATCTTGCTTAGTTCGGGTTTTAGATTGGATCGGAACAAGTTTTGCGCACGGGTTGATTAGATCAATCGGTTTACGGGATTTGTTGAGGAGAGTTGAGGGTAATTGCGTTCCTTGATAGTGTATCGGAACGACGTAATGTGATTACGTCGAAGCAATTTCCATATAACTCGGTTTGAGTCGGCTTCGAGATAGCGTTCCTTGATAGTGTATCGGAACGGTATAATGTGATTATGCCGTAGCTCTGCGATAAGTAGAAAATGTTTCTACGCCTAACTTGTTTTTGCGAGAGAATGCTTTGAGATGGTATGGCCCTATTGTATGTATGAGATGTATGAGATGCATGTGATGCATGTAATATTCTTTCATATGTGCAATCCTGTAATATTCTTTCATACGTGCAATGCTTGTAATATTCTTTCACGACTGCGAGTCGATGTAATCTTCAATTAGAGCTTCTATAGTAGTAGCTTAGTTTGAAGAAATCAAGCGATCGGCACTCGAAAGAACGGTGATGAAGATGGAGATCTCGTACACGCATGGAGATGGAGATCACCATGTGAAGGGGGCCATACTATTTCACTATATGCTATTCTACTGCTTTCATATATGTGATATGTTTGTTTGATAGGATAGCATCCCTCGCAAAATTAAGTAGTAATGATGCCCTTCCAAATGTTGCACCCGTCACCGTTATGCTCGTCAATGGTGGGTGCACGCAAAGCAGAGTGCCATTCTCTATCATAACACGAGGGGTATATGTCGACATATACATGCGGGAGCATTTGGTTTACTTAACAAGGCTATCAAAACAGTTTTGGGCCTTGGGGCATAGGTTGGCGGCCGGGGCATGGAGATGCCACACCAACAACAAGAGTCACATAGAGATGTGATTAGCAAGGTGTTGCTTACCGATGTTACTAATTTTCTAGCAAGTGATACCAAAGCTCACTAGAAAATTAACTAACATGTGGATCTTGACCCAATACGTAACCTAGAGGGAAGGTGGAAAATACGTAATGGGAGTCTTATGTTAAATTGTTTAACAAAAGACATAGCATAAACATTGTGCTAAACTTTGCTTTTACGTTGTAGAATAAATGGCGGCTAATACTACACCCAGTACCTTTAATTTACGATCTATTCTCGAAAAGGAAAAATTAAATGGAACAAACTTTATGGATTGGTATCGCAACTTGAGAATTGTTCTCAAGCAAGAGCGTAAGGAGTACGTTCTTGAAGTACCCTATCCCGAGGATTTGCCAAATAATGCCACCGCAAGCGCACGGAGGGCTTATGAGAAGCACACTAATGATGCCCTAGATATAAGCTGTCTCATGCTTGCTACAATGTCCCCGAGCTTCGAAGCAATATGAGAGCAACGATGCTCACACTATTATTCGGGGGCTGCGTGGCATGTTTGAGAACCAAGCTCTGGCGAGAGGTTCAACACCTCAAAGTCCTTGTTTGCGTGCGAGCTTGTTGAGGGAATCCGTCGTCCGCATGTGATAAAGATGATTGGCTACATTGAGAGTCCGGAAAACCGGGTTTTCCCTTAGCCAAGAGTTGGCTACGATGTGATTCTCCGGTCGCTCCCTCCGAGCTTCGAGCCATTCATATTAAATTATCACATGAACAATATGGATAGGACCTTGGTGAATTGCATGGGATGCTAAAGACAGTGAGGGGAGAGTATCCGAAAAACGGTCATCATGTGATGATGATGCGAAGGCTAAGCGCAAACCACTGTCAAGAAGCTTTGCACCAAGAGGAAGTTAACTCCCGATGAGATCGCGAGTGCCTCCAATGCAAAGAAGGGCAAGAAGGGGTCGGCGGCATCGGATGCCGTTTGCTTCTATTGCAAGGAGACAGGCCCTTGGAAGAGGGCTGCAAGAAGTACATGGAGGATCTCAAAAGGAAGCAAAGTACGACTTACGCCGGTATTAATGTTATAGACATTAATCTTGCTACTTCACCTATCGACTCTTGGGTATTTGATCTAGGATCGGTAGCTCATATTTGCAAGTCGTTGCAGGAAATGAGAAGAAGTAGAGGCTTGAGAAGGGGCGAGGTGAAACTGCGCGTCGGCAATGGAGCAAGCGTTGCTACGATTCTTTGTCGGCACGAGTACCACTTCATCTACCTTCGGATTAGTTTTGAAATTAAATAATTGTTATTGTGTTCCAACACTATGTCAAAACGTTATTTCCGCTTCATGTTTGCAAGCGGAAGGATATGATTTTAGATCAATGGACAATGGTTGTTCAATATATCTTAGAGATATGTTCTATTTTCATGCTCCATTGGTGAATGGATTATACGTTTTGAATCTTGAAGCGTCTCCCATCTATAACATTAATACGAAAGGCAACTCTCTAATGATATAAACCCCACGTTTATCGGCATTGTCGCTTAGGCCATATAAATAAGAAACGCATGGAGAAGCTTCATAAGGATGGTTTGCTTCACTCTTTTGATTTTGAATCATTTGAGACATGTGAGTCTTGTGTACTTGGTAAGATGACAAAGGCACCTTTCACGGGACACAGTGAAAGAGCAAGTGACTTGTTGGCACTCATACATGCGATGTATGTGGACCAATGAGCTCAACGGCCGAGAGGTGGTTATCGTACTTCATTACCTTTACGATGACTTTAGTAGATATGGTTATATCTACTTAATGAGGCATAAGTCCGAATCCTTTGAAAAGTTCAAAGAATTCCAGAATGAAGTACGAATCATTTAGGGAAAACAATCAAGTTTCTACGATCGGATCGTGGAGGAGAATACTTGAGCCAAGAGTTTGGTAATCATCGAAAGATTGTGGAATTGTTCCACGATTGACTCCGCCAGAACTCCACAATGGAATGGGGTGTCCGAACGGAGAAATCGCACCTTGTTGGACATGGTGCGATCGATGATGAGCCAAAGTGATCTTCCGTTATCCTTACGGGGATATGCTCTTGAAACATTGCGCTCACACTAAATAGAGTTCCATCTAAGTCGGTTGAAAAGACACCATATGAGATATGGACAGGGCAACCTCTGGTTTGTTTTTTCTCAAAATTTGGGGATGCGAAGCTTATGTAAAGCGTTTACATCGACAAGCTCACACCCAAATCGACAAGTGCTTCTTTGTGGGATATCCTAAGGAAACTAAGGGATATTACTTTTATAATCGGGAACAAGGCAAAGTGTTTGTCGCCCGACACGGTGTCTTCTTGGAGAAAGAGTTTCTTTCAAGAAGGGTTAGTGGGAGTAGGGTGCATCTTGAAGAAGTTCAAGAAATACCGAAAACGTTTCGGCGACCACGAGAACCACAACGGGAGGAGCAAAGTGTTGCGCCACCGGTTGTAGATACACGCCCCACGGAGGTCCGAAGATCACGTCGTGCACTGAGCAGTACAGTGCGGAACAATGTGATATATTGTTGTTGGACAACGATGAACCTAAGACCTATGAGGAAGCGATGGTGGGACTCGATTCCAACAAGTGGCTTGGAGCCATGAAATCAGAAATAGAATCCATGTACGACAATCAAGTTTGGAACTTGGTTGATCCACTGATGGTGTCAAAACCATTGAGTGTAAATGGGTTTTTAAGAAAAGGCCGATATGGATGGAAATGTTCACATCTATAAGGCGCGATTGGTGGCGAAAGGTTTTAAACGAGATTCAAGGAGTTGATTATGATGAAACCTTCTCGCCGTCGTAATGCTTAAATCTATTCGGATCATCCTAGCGATTGCTGCATATTTCGATTATGAGATATGGTAGATGGATGTCAAAACGGCTTTCCTTAATGGAAACCTAAGCGAGGATGTATACATGATACAACCTCGGGGTTTTGTCGATCGAGAATCGCTGGAAAGATATGCAAGCTACGAAATCCATTTATGGATTGAAGCAAGCATCTCGGAGTTGGAATATTCGTTTTGATGAAGTAATCAAAGGGTTTGGTTTCATCAAAAATGAAGAAGAGGCCTGTGTTTACAAAAGGTCAGTGGGAGCGCAATTGTATTTCTAATCTTATATGTGGATGACATATTCGATTGGAAATGATATCCTATGCTTGAATCCGTCAAGTCTTCATTGAAAAATAGTTTTTCCATGAAAGACTTAGGGGAAGCGACATATATATTAGCATTCGGATCTATAGAGATAGATCCAAGAGGCTAATTGGATTAAGCCAAAGTACATACATTGACAAGGTGTTGAAAAGGTTCAACATGCATGATTCCAAGAAAGGTTTCTTGCCCATGTCACATGGCATTAATCTTAGCAGAATCGGTGTCCTCGGACACATGATGAGCGGAATAAGATGGGTATGGTTCCATATGCTTCGGCAATTGGATCCATCATGTATGCCATGCTTTGTACACGCCCGGATGTCTCGTACGCTTTGAGTGCTACGAGCGAGATACCGATCGAGATCCAGGTGAAGGTCACTGGGTTGCCGTAAAGAATATCCTTAAGTACTTGAGAAGAACTAAGGATATGTTCCTAGTCTTTGGAGGTGAAGAAGAGCTCGTTGTAAGTGGTTACACCGATGCTAGCTTCCAAAGCAGACAAGGATGATTATAGATCGCAATGCGGGTTCGTGTTACGCTGAACGGAGGCGCGATCAGTGGAAGAGTTCCAAGCGGGATACGATTGCGATTCTACAACGGAGGCCGAGTACATTCTTTGCTTGAAGGCCGCAAAGGAGGCATTTGGATCAAGAAATTCGTTTCCGAGCTTGGTGTGATAACTAGTACGGATGGTCCAATGTCTCTCTATTGTGACAATAGTAGAGCCATTGCGCAAGCCAAGGAGCCGAGTCACATCGTAGTCCAAACACATACTTCGGCGATATCATCTCATCCGCGAGATTGTGGACGAGAGGTGATGTCAAGATATGCAAAGTGCACACGGATCTCAACATAGCCGATCCGGCGACGGAACCTCTCCTCATAGAAGCATGAGGCGCACACAAAAGCAATCAATGGGTATTAGATACTTACATGATTGACTCTAGTGCAAGTGGGAGATTGTTAGTGATATGCCCTAGAGGCAACATGGAGATGTTGGATATCACGTCAATGTTTATGTATTTATGAATAAAGTGTTATTCGGTTCCATGAAATAGACATCTTGTATTGATCAATAAGTACGTGACTTATTTATGAGACTCTTTATGTATGAATCTATTTCTAAACGATCCACGATCATATGTCATATTGTTGAAACAAATATGATTCTAAGATCGGCATGTTTATTGATTGATGATCATGTCTCATAGATCATGGGTATGGAGATATCAAATCAATAAACATGGACATATGTGTTGGAGAACACATTGTTGGATAGACCCACCATGAGACACTACGGAATTAATGTGCCATTAGTTGGTCTCGGGTAGTGTTGGTACAAAGTCCTTAGACACCGAGATCACCATGGATTCCAACATGTGTAGTAGCCTAATTTGGGACTACCAAACGCTATTAAATAGCTGGGTAGTTATAAAGGTAGTTTTCGGGTTTGCTATGAAACATGGAGTGGGATGTGAGTGATCAAGATGAAATTTGTCCCTCCTTTGGAGAGATATCTACAGGCCCCTCGAGGTAATGGATTATGGAAATGCATGGCCATGCTAAGTTGATTGAGGAGTCAATCAGACGGACGGATAATCAATACGGTTCGAGTGAATGGTTAAGCTATTGAAGGGATGGCACACATCTTGCCTATAGCTTAACTGGTATCGTGAGGCAAAGGGATTTGTGTACACATTACAGGTTCAGAGCCGATATTATATTCTTGTATACTATGGTGTCAATATGTCTTTGCTAGGCGCCGCTGTTGCCAGTCCGTTGAGTTGGACTCGAGCCGACGATCGGCTAAGTTAGACTATAGCCGAAACCGAGTATACACAGAACCTACGGGGTCGCACGCTTAAGGGGATAAGAACGAGCATTCGAGTTGGACTCAGGATACGGCTCGATCGGATAGGGATCCGATCGGATAGAGTCCTATGGGCTTACGACGTGTGGGCGACCAACTCTATGAGATACGGATGAGATCCGATTCAAAATAGAGTCCTAATCGGCCACTAGTCCCGTCGGCCAACTCTATATAAAGGAGGGAGGGGGTGGAGAGGCTGCGGCATGTCAATTGCATCGCGTGCAACGAAGTCGTCGAGATCAATCTCCACGGAAACCCTCCCCACTTTCGAAGCTAAACTCCTAGCCTTGCATCGCGTGCTAGCACACGGGTGTACGGCGTTACGTCCCCGGACGTGTGGATACCGTAGAGGCGGCGCTACGTTGCGCGGTTGATCGGCCGGATCGAGTGCCCGGTCGGCGCATCGGAGCGAGGCGTGAAGCAGCGGCCGGACGGCTGAATCGGGCGATTAGCGGGCTCCGGGCATCTCGGGAATCAGCTACTGCTTGTTACCCGGATCGGATTGCCACGATTGGCTATTCCGGCGCACTCTAATCCAATCGGTAACGATCTATCGGCCCTTACTTGCAAGTGTTCTGGTTTGCGCGGTAAAAAGTTTTGTTTTCGGCTAGCGTAGCCTCCGCGTAACCC